>OZ030005.1:23688026-23823026 GCA_964023405.1 Apodemus agrarius
TCTGCTGAACAAGACTTGTTGCTTGAACGAGCCATATTCCCTTCTCTCTCTCTCTCTCTCTCTCTCTCTCTCTCTCTCTCTCTCTCCTCTCCCTCCCTCCCTCCCTCCCTCCCTCCCCCACTCTCACTTTCTCATTTCTCCTGAGGAGACGAACAAATCTCTGAAGGACTATTAAGTTGCAAATATACCAGAGCCAAAAATAGAAGCTGGAGCCTCATAAACATTTTGCATATTTTGGTGTAATTTGTTGAAAATAGTACAAAATATGCCCACACTTGGCATCTAGAATACAAATATTAGGAATCCAGTCCCCTGATACATTATGGTTTCAGCGTTATAGGTTGGTGTCTTTCAATAGCTCGCTGTGCGACTCGGTAGCTTGCGGGAGCGTGAAGACTATGAGCGACTTGTCTGAGCAGTATATTAGGGAGATGCATGTCACCAAGCGACAGTAGCTTCTTTGAGGCTCCAAGGGACAAAAGCTTGGAGTGGAACTCAAGGGGGGAAAAACAAAAAACAAAAACCAAAACAAAACAACAACAAAAAAACAAAAACAGATCCATATATTTTTAACAACACAGATGTAATTTGCTTTTCTGGGCTGGTTCCTTAAAATGAAAACCAGGCGGGGACTCAAAGGCAATGGGGTGTGTGGGCTTTCCCCGCTCAGAACATGGGGGTGGTGGTGGTGGGGAGTAGCCTGTCTAAGAGAACAGGTTTTCCGGTTCTAAGGGAACGGAGGCAAGCCCTCTCCCACCCTGGGCTTCTTCAAGCCTCACCGATTTCATGGCCGTCGGTAAATCTGTCTTCCGTCTTCTCTGACAGGTGAGCCGCTGCTCCCCGTGCTCCCCCAACCCCTCCGAGGGGCTCCCCCAGTACACCTGCCACCCACCTCACAGGTGAGCCGTTCCGCTTCCAAACGATGACTGGTAAGAAAAACAAAATGTCTTTCTTGGTTATAAATTTAACTCTCCTATGATTAGTTTGAGCAATTAGGACACCCCTGGGGTTCAGCCTGTGCCGAGGCGCACACTGGAAGTCTGATTAGCTCAGGTCTCTGGATGCTTGTTCCTGGTAGCAAACGCCTGGCACACAGCGTATTGATTTTCATTTAGATATCTTAATGTTTCCAGACAATCCCGGCAGATGTGGGCTGAACTCAGATCTCCGGGAGCACCCGGGCTGCAATCTGCAAACATTTTTCTTGCCACTTTGTTTCATTTTTCCTCAACTTAACTGATTTGGAATCCGGAGATATAAATGAAAAATGCCGAGTCGGTCCATCAATCACGGCATACACAAACATCGCCACTGCCCTTTCCTAACATCCTATTACCACGGGGTAGTTGGCTAGTCAAACAGGAATAAAAATTACACCGCAAACA
Source organism: Apodemus agrarius (assembly GCA_964023405.1). Lineage (NCBI taxonomy): Eukaryota > Metazoa > Chordata > Mammalia > Rodentia > Muridae > Apodemus > Apodemus agrarius. Next base: position 23,689,412 of record OZ030005.1, read on the forward strand.
TCATAAGTTAGGCTTGATTTGTTGAGCAAGTGGCCTGACAATTCGGTAAGAGTTATACACCTCAGCTTCGTTGAAAATCAGGCTTGTTATGGCTCTGGTATGTCTATAAAGATTGTTCATTTCATATAAAACAGCTACCTGTACTGAACGCCCTGAAAGGAAGAATGATGCTGGCTATAAATACAGAGGGAAATCTATTTGTCTGCCCCTTCACGCTGTTAGCCAGTCACATGCTGGGGCCCTTTGGTGATTCCCGGCAGCAGAGGGAGTTCTCTGCGGCTACCTTCCCCTTTGCCAGGCTGGCCCGGATGGAAGGGCACCATCTCTCTCTGTCATCTGAGATAAAGCGTCGAAGTGTGACCACTGCCACCGCCTTGCTCCCTGCCCACCAGGGGGACGCTAATGATACTGAAAAAGTAGACGACGACGTTGCGTTCCGAGCAGAAGGCACCGGCAAAGGCTGTCTGTCGGCCGGCTGGGCCGGATAACAGTTAACGTCAGCAAAGATAAATAGAAATTATTACGATGGCTTTGGAAGGGATTTTTTATAGGGCAGGGTTGTGTTCGTTTAAAGATACATTATTGGACTGTTATATCTGATTTCAAGCTGCTGGGTAATTAAAATGATTAACATGCCTTACTCATAGAGTTCAATTCATTAAAGTTTTAAGCACCCTTTGTGCTCAGAAGGGAAGGAGAGAGCATCCACGTTTTGACTCATGCCGGGAGCCGCTCCTGCGGTCCTCTGTTTATTTTCTCCTCTCTGGAGCCATAGCGTCCCTTTCTAAGCGGTGGGGTGTGTTGGATAGAATATGCAGGCCTTAAATACTCTTCCTAGAGGCTCCCCTGTATGGAGGAGGATGAGGAAGAGGAGGAGGAAGAGAAAGAGGAAGAAGAAAAGGAGGAAGAGGAAGAAGAGGAGGAGGAAGAGGAAGAAGAGGGGGAGAAAGAGGAAGAGGAGGAGGAAGAAGAGGAAGAAGAGGAGGAAGAAGAAGAGGAAGAAAAGGAGGAGGAGAAGGAGGAAGAGGAGAAGGAAGAGGAGGAGGAAGAGCGATTAAGAAACCCAGAAAATCATGTGGAGGAAGTTAGGCTGTGCTTCTCACAGGCAGCGACTGGTACCAGCTGCTGGTTCCTGGGGACTTGGTGGGTGGTGGCTGGGGCTGTATGGCTGCGACTGGAGATTGTCCCCAGCCTGCAGGCACACAGTCCAGCAGGTACCTGCAGGTTGCCAATATGCCACAACGTGCCGTACAATGTGTTTCTCATTGTTTCTTTGTCACCCTGATTTTAATGCACTAAAAATATATCGTTTCGCATTTGAAATTTTGTACATGTTTTCGTGTGTGCATGTGTATGATGTGCACGCGTGAGGGATATGAACACACATGTGTGGGTGTGGAGAGGCCACGTGTCTCCACACTCCACCTGATGTTCTGAGACAGCATCCCTCCCTGAAACTGGAGCTCACCAATGGGCAAGACTGATTGGCCAGAGAGACCCCGGGAACCTGTCCTCTCTGCCTCCCTGTGCCGAGGTGATGGGTGCGCACGTCTGGCTTGGTGCACAGGTGCTAGGCCCTGAGCTCCTGTCTTCACATCACACAGCAAACCTTTTAGTCAGGGACTGCGCCGTCTCTTTACTAAGCCGTCTCTTTAGCAAACTCCAGTGTGAGTTGGGCGTGGGGATGCCTTCCAATAATCTCAGCACTTGAGATGCAGAGTTCAAGGTCAGCCAGGGTTATATAGCAAACCCTGTCTCAAATAAGCAAGCTAGCAAACAAAGAAACTCAGTCCCCAAACAAAGAAACTAACAATAGCAACAACAACAACATCCAGGCAGAGACAGGTTGGTCCATAAATGGGACATTTTATTTGATTTATTAATGTCTGTGATGATTTGTATATGCTTGGCCCAGGGAATGGCACTATTAAGAGGTGTGGCCTTGTTGGAATAGGTGTGTCACTGTGGGTGTGGCTTTAAGACCGTGGTCCTAGCTGCCTGGAAGCTAGTCTCCTCCTGTTTGCCAACAGATGAAAATGCTGAACTCCTAGCTCCTCCAGCACCATGCCTGCCTGGATGCTGCCATGCTCCTGCCTTGATGATAATGGACTGAACCTCTGAACCTGTAAGCCAGCCCCAATTAAATGTTGTCCTTATAAGAGTTGCCTTGGTCATGGTGTCTGTTCACAGCAGTAAAACCCTAACTATGACGTTTAACTTTTATTATGCCAGGGCATTTTCCTTTTTAAAATATTTTGAAAAGATTTATTCATTTTATTTTATGCATATTGATTTTTATATATGTATTCCTGCTTGTATGTTTTTGTACCCATGCATGCTTGATACCAACGGACAGTGCTTCTCAAACTTCCCAATGCTGCGACCCTTTAATACAGTTCCTCATGTTGTGGTGACTTCCCCCAACCATAAAATTATCTTCATTGTTACTTCATAACTGTGATACTGCTGTCATCATAAATCATAATGTAATTATCTAATATGCAGCTCCAGGAGTGGTTGTGACCCACAGGTTGAGAAACCCTGCCTATATAGAGGTCAGAAGAGGGCACTAGATCCTGAGGAACCACAGTATAGTCAGTTGTGAGCCACCATGTGGGTGCTGGGAATTGAACCCGGGTCCCCTGGAAGAGCAGCCAGGGCTCCCTGAGCCTTCTCTGCAGTCCCACACAAGGGTATTTTCAGCAGTGCTGTATATGTTGATATATAAATGTTGAAGGTAGTTATCCCATAACCTCTGACCTCTGTTTCCCCTCCACCCCTATCAGTCCCCTTTCTTGGCCCAGACAGTCTCACTACTGATTGTGTGTCCTGTATGTATATGATTCCATGTCTTTATACAAAACTAGGGCACACAAATAACAGGAAATATGATGTCTTTCTTCCCGGGTCAGGCTTAATTCACTTGCTATTATTCTCTCCAGTCAACTGTTTTCCTGTAACTGACACCACTGTGTTCTCTTTCATGCCTGAGGATAGTTCCCTTGTGTGTACCTAGCACATTCTCTTCACCCATTCCTCTGCTGGTGGACACCCAGGTTGGTACCATTCTTAGCTACTGAGAGTAGGCACTGATGCTCTGGCACCTCTGTGATGCCAGTGGCTTGCAAGGCTGCTGGGGTACACACTTATTTTGGAAATGACGAGTAATGGAAGAATTTTTCACTTTTTGTCAGATATCAGGAAGTCATGGTTGACACTACCTGGCTGTGGCACCCCGGACAAGACACTTAACACCTCTGAGCTTCACTGTTCTTATCCGTAGGGTACAAGTATATGCATCTTTGTGGTTAGAGAGCGGTAAGTCAATGCTTGGCCCAGAACTGATGCCCGAGGCTGGTGTTGCTGGCATCCATGACGATATGATATGTGGCACTATGTTAGACATATCTGAGTATTGCCGAGAACTGAGACTAGTTAGAGTATGCAAAGGGGAATTGGTTGTTTTTTGCTAAGGGCCCAGGAATTTGGGGGGGGGGCTTGACTGTTGCATGCATGAACAAAAAAAGTGTTTGTGTGTGTGTATGAGAGAGAGAGAGAGAGAGAGAGAGAGAGAGAGAGAGAGAGAGAGAGAGAGAGAAAGAGAGAGAGAGAGAGAGAGCCGGGAGACAGAGTGCCTTTTAACTGGGACTACAAACACGGGCTGCAGGCTGCATACGTGTGTAGCATGGAAGCCGGCCCACGGGTTTGTAGAGCTGTAATCCTGATACTAATTTCCGACTCTTGAATTGCTTTGTTCTGCTTTCCCTGGAGTGGCAAGAACTGGAGGCCAACTGCTAGTCCACCCATGACAGATCTGTCCCTTCACTTTTGCCTACAGGACAACCCTAAGTAAAGGCCTCATTCAGCTTTGTGGGAAAATGCCACACTACTTGTTGTCTTCTTATATCCTCCTCCTCTTCTCTTCCTCCTCCTCCTCCTCCTCCTCCTCCTCCTCCTCTCCCCCCTCCCTCCCCTCCCCCTTCCCCTCCCCCTTCCCTTCCCTCCCCCTCCCCCTCCCCCCTCCTCCTCCTCCTCCTTCTCTTCCTCCTCCTCCTTCCCAGGTAGGTTGTTAGAGCTCCTGTCTGGTTCAGGCAGGTCAAGAGGTCAAGATCAGGGGTTCCCTTCCTGGTGTAAGGGGTCATGACGACTGACCCATCCTTACCTGACCCCCTGGGTAGCAGGCCGCAGACGGACCTCTTTCCTCTTACCTCCCTCATTGTGACACATGGACAATCACAGTAAGAGCCATAGGGTGTCTGCAGGGCCTGCGTTAAAAACAGAGGCTGCAGATCAAGCCTCAAATCTATATATTTTGAGGATAGGAAAGTCAAAGGAAGAGATAACCTCACTGGGCGGGCATCCCTGCAGAGCAGGCTTTGACTTGCACAGTGGGGCCACGCCCTCCTTTAAGGGGCATTAGATGCCACCCGGTAGTTTCTCATCTCCTCACGCATCTTTTACCTCTCTTCACTTTCTGGTCTTTGTAAGTATCTGGGTTTGAAACTCCTGCTGTACATAGTAGGCACTTAATACTGCCCATAGTAGGCACTTAATACTGCCCATAGTAGGCACTTACTAAACACCTACCAGATGAATGAACGCATGGTTGCTGACTGACTGCAAGAATCACAGCTTGACTGCTGGTGTCCCCTCGCTCTCCATAGGGATGCTGGAGTCAGTTTAGGCTAGCCCACTCAGATCGAAGGGCAGAGGGTACCAGCTTCAGTGTTTAATATTCAAGGGAACACACACACACACACACACACACACACACACACACACACACGGCAGCTATAGGAAATGGAAGGAAGTCAGATCCCATTGCCTGAAACTTAGGGCCCAGCCTCAAGAGGGCCTGAGCTCTCTGCTTGGATTCTAATAAACAAATTAGATAGGCTGGCATCTTAATGTGTGTGTCCTTAATATCTGGATCCTCTGCAAGAGCAGTAAGAACTGGTGAGCCATCCCCCCAGCCCCATTGCTTGTACTTATTTTATTTTATTATTTTATTTTTAGTTTATATATTCTTTATTTACATTTCAAATGATTTCCCCTTTCCTGGCTCCCCCCTCCCCGAAAGTCCCATAAACCCTCTTCCCTCTCCCTGTCCCCCCATCTACCCCTTCCCATTTCCCCGTCCTGGTATTCCCCTACACTGCTGCACTGAGCCTTTCCAGAAACAGGGTCCACTCCTTCCTTCTTCTTGATATGTGGATTGTGTCTTGGGTATTCCAAGTTTCTAGGCTAATATCTGCTTATCAGTGAGTGCATACCATGAGTGTTCTGAGACTGGGTTACCTCACTTAGGATGATGTCCTCCAACTCCATCCATTTCTCTAAGAATTTCATGAATTCATTGTTTCTAATGGCTGAATAGTACTCCATTGTGTATATGTACCACATTTTTTGTATCCATTCCTCCACTGAGGGACATCTTTCCAGCTTCTGGCTATTATAAATAGGGTTGCTATGAACATAGAGTAGCATGTATACTTATTACATGCTGGGGAGTCCTCTGGGTATATGCCCAGGAGTGGTATAGCAGGGTCCTCTGGAAGTGTTGTGCTCTGTTTTCTGAGGAACCGCCAGACTGATTTCCAGAGTGGTTGTACCATCTTGCAGTCCCACCAGCAGTGGAGGAGTGTTCCTCTTTCTCCAAATCCTCACCAACACCTGCTGTCACCTGTTTTTAAACTTAGCCATTCTGACTGGTGTGAGGTGAAATCTTAGGGTTGTTTTGATTTGCATTTCCCTAACCACTAATGATGTTGAACATTTCTTAAGATGCTTCTCAGCCATCCAAAGTTCTTCAGGTGAAAATTCTTTGTTTACCTCTGTACCCCATTTTTTAATAGGGTTATTTGGTTCTCTGGGGTCTAACTTCTAGAGTTCTTTGTATATATTGGATATTAGCCCTCTGTCAGATGTAGGGTTGGTGAAGGTCTTTTCCCAATTTGTTGGTTGCCGATTTGTCCTTTTGAGAGTGTCCTTTGCCCAACTCAGTTCTCCATAGAGTTCGAAAGAGCAATTCTCAAATTCATCTGGAATAACAAAAAACCCAGGATAACTAAAATTATTCTCAACAGTAAAAGAACTTCTGGAGGAATCAGTATCCCAGACCTCAAGCAATACTACAGAGCAATAGTATTAAAAACTGCATGGTATTGGTACAGTGACAGGCAGGTGGATCAATGGAATAAGATTGAAGACCCAGAAATGAACCCGCACACCTATGGTCACTTGATCTTCGACAAAGGAGCTGAAAACATCCAGTGGAAAAAAGATAGCCTTTTCAACAAATGGTGCTGGTTCAATTTGAGGTCAGCATGCAGAAGAATGTGAATTGATCCATTCTTATCTCCTCGTACTAAGCTCAACTCCAAGTGCATCAAGGACCTCCACATAAAGCCAGACACACTGAAACTAATAGAAAAGAAACTGGGGAAGACCCTTGAGGACATGGGCACAGGGGGAAAGTTCCTGAACAGAACATCAAGAGCTTATGCTCTAAGATCAAGAATTAACAAATGGGGCCTCATAAAATTACAAAATTTCTGTAAGGCATTATTTGTACTTTTAACAGCAGCAGTTCTGACTGGAGTGAGAAGGACTCTGCTTCGATTTCTCTGCCATGCAAATGCTGGGAACCGAACCCTGGTCCTTTGTAATAGCAGTCAGTGCTCCCAAGAAAAGAAGATTCTTAGCAGACTATGTATACTTAATTTTGACTTTAAAAGATCTGCTTTTTTATGAAACTGGAGTGGACATGAACTTTTGAGGCCCAGATACCAACATCTCTGTATGAGGCAACTTTGCAAGTGGTTATTGTAAAACTGAAATTATAGTTGGGATTAAAAAAAAAAACAACCAAAACTTATCCAGTTACTTGACAAATCAAGAAAATATAAATATGGATGTAGAAATTTTGAGCATATAATTCGTCTTTGTTATTTTGAAATTAATCTCGATTTACTTGACAAATGTACATGACTTCAGAGGAATGCACAAGCAGTTTTAATGTCTTGAAATGGCTGTAGAGGAGACTGGAAAAGCTTCCGTCACAATGACCCCTGTAGGTGTGTGCAGATAGAGTCTATTAGAGGTGATTTTGCCAGGTATGGGGAGAGAAGGGCTTTGGTCGGAAGAGTGGAAAGCAGGGTTATTCAGGTTCTGCTTTCTGTTTTTTTTGTTGTTGTTTTTGTTTTTTGGGTTTTTTTTTTGCCAATAATTTAAAACTTCAATAAAATGAAAAATTCCATTAAATACACAAGACTTTATAGCCCAACTGTTATACAAAGACTTCAAAACGGGAGACATTTCTCAACTCATTTGTATGAAAGTATCAATAACCACAGTATTAACATCATTCAATATGCTGAAAGAAAGGAAAATACAAGTCAATCTCACTCAAAAAATACAGACATGAACTTCTGAACAAATACTACAAACTGAATCCAGATTTATAGTTTTCAACGTAGCATATCTTGAACAAGTCAGATGTATCCCAGCAATACCAACTTAGAGATCCTCTTATAATTCATCACAATAAAGAAACAAAAGATTTTTTAGAGCATACAATCAGCTTAATAGTTGTGAAAGATTTCACAAAAATTTAAAATCTTCTTTCTTAGGTTCCATGGCGGTAGAAGTTAGCAGGGGCAGACGGTGTCTGGGGCAATGGTACCCACTGGAAATCCAGGCAGTCAGAAGGATGAGGCAGGAGGATCATGATTTCAAGTTCAGCCTGGGCTATGCAGTGATTTTTGGGCAAGCCTGAGCCACAGAGTGAGACCTTGTCTCATTTCCGCTCACAAGGAACAAAACCAGCAAACGTATTAGTTTATTCTCCTGTTTGTGGGACAAACTATCTGAACAGGAGCAGCCTGAAGGAAGAAGGGTTTCTTTGAGCTCATGCTCTCATGGCGGGGAAGGCCTGTCTGGGACTCCATCACAGCGACAGAAGTAGGAAAGGGACCTGTGCTTCTTGGTGCATCAGAGACCCCAGGCCAAACAAGCATGTTTGATGTAACCCTTTGGGCCCTCTCTAAGCTAGCTAAAGCCAGCTAGCTCATAGTCCAAAAGTTCTACCCTATCTTACAACCACAGACACCTGTTGGGGGATCAAGTATTCAAACAAGAGCATGAAACAGTCAGGAACTAGGGTGCCTCCGGAGGTTCCCGGCTTAGACATCAGCAGTCGCCCAGAAGAAAAGGGACGAGACTGGTCTAGAAGCAGGTGGAGTTGGGGATCGGAGCACAGGGTAAGGCCTCTGTCCCACACTGCGGGGACGCCCTTTCCTAGTTCCCAGGCTGAGCTGAGTTTGGATTGCTCGAACTTATTTCCAGGAGAGAGCTCAAGTTAGATCTCCCGGCTTCTTTTCTAGTTTCTAACTGGTTCCTTTGCTCTGACAAAATACCAGACAGAGCAAGTTAAAAAGAAGAAAGGCTTGTCTTGGCTCGCAGCTGTAGCCCTTTGCAGTGGGCAGGCAGTGGGCAGGAGCTGAGAAAGCCCGTTCATTTTGTTTCCACAGTCAGGAAGCCGAGAGAGGAGATTGCTCATACTTGGGCGTGCTCTCTCTCTTGTACTCAGTCAAGTACTCTGTCCTACTGACCCCTGCCACTCACGTTCAGATAGGGGGTTCCCACCTCCATTTACCCGGTCTGGAAAATTTCTCCCAGCCAGTGGTCAAATGAGATTTGATTCCCAGGTGTTTCTAGATCCCATCAGCATAGAAATCAGTATTAACCATCCCTATGGTCCTATTCCAAAACAGACAAGCCAATAGGTCATTTTATCCAAGAAATTCTGCGCCTCTCTCTTTGAGTGATCACACAGTAGAGCAAACTGTTCATGTTACCAGGTTGGGAAGCCCCATCCCACACAATGTACCACCTCCTTCCAACACCCACCTCACCTACCCCAAGACCTGCCAGCAGATTCCCCCGATGCTCCCTGTTCTTGGAGGAATCTTCACTCCAGAGGCCGGGCAATGGAGGGTTTGCTCTGGCAATCTGGAATGTGACTGTACAGAACTGGAACCGAGAATGCCATATTTGTCAGAATGTGTGGAAAACCAAGAGCCACAGAGGGGGAAGGAGCGGGTGTATAGAGGTAGAGAAGTGTGTGTATGTGTGTGAGTGTGTGTGTAAAAAAGAACAATATAAAAATAAGAATAAAATATACATTCCTAAAGTACATCCCGTGATGGGGCTGGAGAGGTGACTCAGGGGCTAAGGCCACTGGCTGCTCTTGCACAGAACCCAGATTTAGTTCCCGGCACCTACAGGGCAGCTTACAGCCAACCATCACCCCTGGTCCAGAGGGTCTAATGTCCTCTTCTGGTCTTTGTGGGGACCAGGCACACATACAGTGCACAGGCACACACCACGCAAGCGAAGCACTCATACACTTGAATTCAAATTAAAACTCTGAAAGGGAATGTTTTCAAAGTACATCAAGTGACATTCAGGAAGACCTTACATTCAGACTCCAAGAGTAGCTTAGGGAGTAGGCTCGCTTGCAGCAGGCATCACAGCAATTAAAACCGTGATCCTGAAAAAAAAAAAAAATCAAAGGTCCGGGGAGAGGAGAGATGATAAGAAAAGAGATGAGAGAAACCTAGCATCTGTCCCCAAGAGGGGCAGTCTCTGTTACTGGGAGTTCAAGGCGTAGAAAACAGCACGCGGAGATGAAAACAAGGGCCAGGGAGTTGTGGGAGGATCCTCGGGAGGAGGACAAGAGCTTAGGGAATTCTTAGAACCGTAATGAAAAAAGACAAATGCATCTCAACCAGGGTTCATCACGGAGTAATTCCGATGCCTTTGGGACTGGGTGCGGCGACCAGACATCGGACCGGTACAGATTCCAGGGAAGGGTGTGTGAATATCATTACCACCAAAAGAGAAAGAGGAAAGCGCTGCCAGGCGGGGAAAAGCATCGGGCTGGTATCTGAGACTCACACACCACACTTAGATTCCAACATAATGCCCGCCTTTCGCATGTGGGGGAGGAAAAGGGATTTGACTTGAAATCCCACGGTTTAATCATCTCTTAAAAGTGAAGGTTGATGTGCGGCTGGGGGTTTTCAGGCTCTAGCTGCTAAGCACTCTGGGAAAAAAAATCAACTAAACTGTATACACAGACTCTCCACATTTAATCTCACAAGTTGAGTTTGGATGCATACCCCAGTGTGATAAAGAACAGTTTTAACATTCCCCGAAGTGCTCTTCTGACCCCTTTGAGCCGTGAAGTCGCCATCAAGGCTGTTTCTCCTTCCCAGCCTTCCGCGCAAACAGAATCCCACAATGCATAGTCACGTGTGTTGTCTTCCCTTGGCCCCTGAGATGCACCCATACCTTTAGCGTAGGGAGAGTTCATTTATTTTGTACTGCTGTATAGTAGTCTTAGCATGTTGCACGTGTGTTTCTCTGCTCTCTAGAGGAGAGGCATCTAGGTTCTTTCCAGCTTCAGGGTATTGTGAATGAAGTTGTTCTTACCATTTGTATCCTAATCCTTGTGTGAATGAGTGCTTCGTTTGCATTAATATCTGACACGGCTGCATTATGTAGTAAGCTCATGTATGCTCGTGAGAAATGTTACACTGTTTCCCGAAGTGTCTACCGCTGTGGAAGAATCACCATCACTTTATGAGTCCCCAAATTGCTTCTCATTTTTAGCATAGCTTGACAGTTTTTTTAAGGATTTATTTTATTTTAAGAATTGTTTTAATTAGAAAAAAAATTTAAAAAAGGGATCACAAAGTTTTTTTTTTTTTTTTTTTTTTTTTTAAGTTCAAGGGCAGCTTGAACTACACAGTTAAGTTTAAGGCTGACTACATAGGGAGCTCCTGACTCAATAAAATAATAAAATAAAATAAAATAAAATAAAATAAAATAAAATAAAATAAAATAAAATAAAATAAAATAAAATAAAATAAAATAAAATAAAATGGAGTGAGTAGGGCTACATGAATTAAAAAATGGGTGAGAACCGAGACAAAGGACATGAGTAGGTTGTTAAATCACAATTACTCTTGTTGATTGGCTTCAGTTAATTAAAATGTTTAATGAAATTTTGTAGACTCTATTGGCATTTTAAAAAGAAGACTTGTATTTTAGCTCTTAATTGTGTGTGTGTGTGTGTGTGTGTGTGTGTACCTGTGTGTAGGTGTATGCTTGTGAGTGCAGGTGCTCCTGGGGACCAGAGAAGGGCACCAGTCCTCCTGGAACTGGCGTGACTGGCAGTTGGGAGCCGCCGTGTGGACGCGTGAGACTGAACCTGGGCCTCTGCAAGAGCAGGCCGTGCCCTTCCCTGCTGAGCCACGCCCCCACCCCTCCCCCGGCCTCAGGTTCATTAGCCTTGAAAACGCCTATGTTCTGTACTTGCTTCTATATATTTGCATTAATTATTTTTCTGCGTCAGTTGGCTGTTAGGTCCCAGGTGACATATAGGAAAGTAATAATGAATCAAGTCCAACAGGAAGGAAAGAGTGTAAGGAAATGACGATGTCACGACATATAGTTAAGTAATAAATATAGTTGGAACTTAAAACATTGTATATATTGTCTACTTACACACACATATAACATTGCATATGTAGAAAACTTACTCATATATTTTGAAAAATACAGACAGAATTCAACACTGCTATATTCTTAGTCTCTTATTTTTAGCATTAAATTAATGAAAGTCTAGTAAATAATTTTCACGAGAAAAAAAGCACATAGAACAGGCTGAATATTAACATATAAATAATTTTGTTTCATTACAATTATAAGCTAATTTTTGTATTTATTTAGCAAGAATATGAGGGCAATTTCCTCCTCAAAGATGAAATAACTATGGTGAAACAAATGAAATTTGAAATGTGAAAGTATTGGTGCCTAAAGAAACTAAATTATAAAATACACATATTAATTTGCTGTTTTTGAGAAGAAAATATATGTTACATAAAACAACCCAGAAGCTTAGAACTCCTTTTTTTCCTTTTTAAGATTTACTTAATTTCATGAATATATATTTTGCCTATAAGTTGACATGTGTCCCATGCGCATGCTTTGTGTCTGTGGACGTGATAAGAGGGGTTGGATTGTCCCCTGCTGGAGTGACAGATGGTTTGGAGCCACTCTGTGGGTGCTGGGAACTGAACCTGTGTCCTTTACAAGAGCAGCCGGTGCTCTTACCCACTGAGCCATCTTACCAGCCCAGACTCTTGAATGCATTGATAAGGTGAGGACTATTCGCAGACACAGATTGTTCACCTGCAACAAAGCAGCACCTATGAGAAACATTTTAAAATATTTATACAGTTTCAGAACATATAGTTATTTCCAAAAAAATGTTTCTTTACTTGTCTTATGCAGTGACCTGATACTTCACTGGAAAAAGACAGCTCAGCACAGAGAAACTCAATTTGGAACATAGTGTTAAAATACTAACTAAAATAATACAGTGATGAGGGCAGAGCAAGAGCCTCAGCCTCTGACCAAGTTTCCTGACATTCAATAATGCCAGGGTTGTCTAATATTAGAGCAAGTGTTAATATACAGAAGCACATTCGTGAATCAGGAAGAAATTGATGCCCACTTCCTAGTGACTTGGTTTGTACTGAAATTCAATAACCAATCCCAGAAACAAAACCTGAAAGCCATTCAGTTGTTCATATGATAGAGGTTCCAATTCCCAAATCTGCAGAGGAATCATTCTTGAAAATAAAACTTAAAAAAAAAAATACCAGGAATAATTTTTACTTAAATAAGAAAGGATTCCTAGTTTCTTCTGGTTTTAATGAAGGTTCTGAAAACTGTACTAGACTCACTGAATAGGAGATGTTGAATGATCTAACGGAATCCCCATTCCGTCTAGCCTCTTTATCTTCTCATTTTCTACTTGTTACTGCTCTGAGGCCAACATTAATTTTATGGTTCCACATGCAGTGTCCATATCTCTGTCTCTGGTTTATTCACTTAACACAGTGCCTTCTGGGACCACCCATTCTGCTCTAAACAACACGATCCCATTCTTCTTTGTGGCGTAAAATTACCTCACTACATGTATAGACCACAACCTCCCTGTCGTCCCTCCTGGACGATGGGCTTGTAGGCAGACCCCACACCTCAGCTATTACGACTAAGCTCGACTAAACACTGTCTTGCAACTATCCCTGGCATGGATTTCATGTTCTCGAACGTATGTACAGAAGTTCTCATAGCTTTGAAATCGTGGCCCACTGAATAAAATAAGAATTTAAAAAAAAAATTAAAAGGGCTCTTTTGAAAGTCAACGCGGTTATTGCTATTAATGTGACAGGAATGTCTGGGCGGTAAACACAAGAGAACGCACTAAGATTGATGTTGTACTGCCGAGGTCAGCGATAAAACATTTAGCTAAAATAAGAATGCAATATAAACTTGTGTTTGCAGTAGATGGCTGAGTAACGCAGAGCCGCAGCTGGTTAGGATGAGTAAGGTAAGAGCGTGGGCTGCTCAGCCCTAAATGGGACAACTGTACCCGACTCTCTCTTCCCACGGCTCAGGAAGAGCCAGAGATGGGAGATGACTCCAAGGAAACAGTATTTACTGAAGCTGAAAGGGCCATTATGACAGTGTGCACACGCCAGATAAAATCCCAGCATGCAAAGGGAAGGTGGGCGTGGCATCCCACCTCTAGCCGAGGAGCCATTGAAGCTGACAGTGACTGACCCAACCCGGGAGAGGAAGAGTCAGTTTTCTTGAGAGCTGAGTCCTTGGTGGGTTGATCACTTGCCATCGAAGGTCAAACATTCAAGTGTATATGGGCAGCAGAAATCAGACTCAGAGAATTAAAAAAAAAAGACACACCACTGGATGGGCAGGGAAGGGGTGGGGCTGGAAGGAGTTAAGGGAGGAGGAATTAATGTGATCAAAATAGTTTGTAAGAAATTCTCAAAGAACTAATAAAAATAAGGAAAAAGAATGGTGCCATGAGTTATAAAAAAATATCATGCACATTTGCAGCCAAAATAAACAAACAAAAAATCCAGCACAAAACCCACAAGAAATATAGAGAAATGGATTTTAAAAGAATAAGGGGCTAGTGGGATGGCACAGCACATAGATACACACACACACACACACACACACACACACACAAGCACACACACACAAACAAATTCATAATTAACTTAAAAAGGAGGGGATGCAAATAGAAACACCCTATGCTATTTTTTGCTGCCTAGTTTCTATGTCAACTTGACACAAGCTGGAGTCATTTGAGAAGAGTCTTAGTTTAGAAAATGCCTCCATAATCTCAGGCTTCGGGCAAGCCAATGGTACATTTTCTTAACTAGTGATAGATGTGGGTGGACCTAACTCATTGTAGGTGTGGTTCTGGGTGCTAAAAAAAAAGTGCTGAACAAGTCATGAGGAGCAAGCCAGTAAGCAGCACTCCTCCATGGCCTCTATATCAGTGCCTGCTTCCATGTTGTTCTTTCTCTGGTTGAGTTCCTGCCTTGACTTCCCTCAATAGACTGTGATGTGTAAACCAAATAAACCTTTCATCATAGTAGTAGGAACCCTAAGACACTACTGAAAAATCTTAAAATATTATTAATATACATATATATTAAATAGTTATTTAAGTAGGACTATCCATGGGTCTTTGGAGGCCTCATGAGTTATAAATTTATTCTGAAATCCATTTGATATTTCAAAATTATCAAGAGTGTTCTGGAAGGATGAAGAAGAGCTGGAGGTCCTGGGTGAACAGTGTGTGGTGATGTCAGTAGAGCTTTGCGTTTGTTTGAATAGTTTGGTTTCTTGGCAAAATAGACCAGTGAATCAAGGAAACATCTCTAGGATAACTGAAGGAGTCACACATAAACATAGATTTCATATAAGAGCCTGCGGCATTCAATCTGTGGGCAAGTCTTGGGCTGGAGTGAAGGCCCAGGAGTAAAGAACACCCACTGCTCTCATAGAAGACCTCAGTTCCTTCCCAGGTCCCACATAGAGCAGCTCACAACTGTGGAAAGGCCAACTCCAGGGTATCTGTCGCCCTCTACTGGATTCTACAGGCAGCTGCACTCAATGTGCTCATACCCACATCCTCACACTGGCTTTAAACTAATAAAAAGTACGTCTTAAAACCAAGTGAATGATTCTGTTGATTAAATTGGGTCAACTTCTTGACTGTAAAGAAAAAGTTGGTTTTTTTTTTTTTTTTTTTTTTTTTTTTACTTTCTTTTACAGTACAATACTCAGTAACAGATTTTTCAGATTGGTAAAATATTTGAGTGTGAAATTTGAAACCACAGAAAGTTTGTGAAAATGTGTACTTGGGCCATCAGGGTGGCTTAGTAGGTGAAGGTGCTAGCTGAGAAGCCTCAGGACCTTCATTCAATGCCTAGAGCGTGGTAGAAGAAGAGACCTGACTCCTGTCCTCTGACCTCTACACGCATGCCATGGTACACATGTCCCTCTGTGTATAATACAATGAAAGAAATGTAAAGTTAAAAGCCGACATGGATATTTTCTCAGATCTTTGTACATAGTACTGCTTGAGAGCAGACTGTGAAAGCATGAGGCATGGGGCAGAGGACTAACAGATCTGACTACCTAGAACAAGAAAACTCATTATTCAAAGGGATTGTACACAAAGCCATATTGTACCACAGACAGAGCCACAAGGTAACTTTGCAATAAAAACTTCTTTTATATTCTTATCATGTAACAAGTGCTTACAAACCAGTAACAAATGGGTAAATATACAACAAAAAAATATCTAAACTACATGAGCAGAAGGTCACAGTAGCTAATGATATAAAGGAATTCAACTTTGAAAGACATCAAAGAATTATAACTGACAGGAAGAATTTGCACAGACCCAGACATCAGAACAATCTAGGTAAGTGTCAACTCTTGGTACCAGGGTAAGAAGGAGGATTAAATTAGTGTCTCCCAAGTCTGTCTTACCTATGTAACCCTGTCATTCTTAAAACTTTTTGTCTCTCCTGCCTCACCACTCTCCACCCCAGTGAGCTCAAATTGCAGGTTGTCCCACCATACCAGTCCAGGTGATGACATTTCTTTTACATGACAAAGTTATCTGGAATACTTGTAGCAAGTCTTTTCAGTTGCTGGTATAATGAATGGATACGTTACTTTGGGTGTATTTGTGGTACTGGGGATTGAAACTAGGGACTAATGAATGCTAGGAAGGTGCTTTACCACTAAGCCACACCACTAGCTCCTCACTGGGGGATTCTAGGCAGGGGCTCTACCACTGAGCCACACCCCAGCCCCTCACTGGGGATTCTAAGCAGGGGCTCTACTGCTGAGCCACACCCCTGCCCCTCCCTGGGGGATTCTAGGCAGGGACTCTACCACTGAGCCACACCCCTAACCCCTCACTGGGGATTCTAAGCAGGGGCTCTACTGCTGAGCCACGCCCCCTGCCCCTCCCTGGGGGATTCTAGGCAGGGGCTCTACCACTGAGCCACACCCCTAACCCCTCACTGGGGATTCTAAGCAGGGGCTCTACTGCTGAGCCACGCCCCCTGCCCCTCCCTGGGGGATTCTAGGCAGGGGCTCTACCACTGAGCAGCTATATTCCCTGCTCTAAATCTATACATTTCTAAAGTTCAATTTTGCAATGAAGCAAATTCACAATGCAAAACGAAGTGTTAATAAACTGCCCGTTTCTTTCTATAAGCTACTGCCATTCCTATACTAAACCAAAAATCTTCTGAACTCCTCTTTAGGGGTTTATCCTTGAGATGCTCATCACAGAATTAACTATAAAAGTTGTCATAAACTCCATTTGGAGCATATGACCGTTATGTGGCAAAAATTACATGGCTATCAAGCATTACCATAGAAAACAACTCACTGCCATGAACGCAGACCCAGGACGTTCTGGCTAGTTCTATGTCAATGGGACACAAGCTACAGCCTTCTTAGAAGAAGGCTGGATAATTCTCTTGCACATTGGCCTGTGGGAAAAGCCTGTGGTATATTTTCTTGATTGGTATCGAGAGGGCCCAGCTCACTGCAGGAACCTGAGCAGGTGGTACTGGATGCCAGAAGAAGGCAGACTGAGCAAGCTGTGAGGAAAAAGTCAGTGAGTAGCATTGCTTCATGGCCTCTGCATCAGCTCCTGCCTCCTGGTTCTTGCCCCAATGTCCTGCCATGGTTTTCTTCCATGGTGGACTGTGATGGGGAACTTTTAAGCCTAAATAAACCCTTTCCTCCCCTAGTTTCTTTTGGTTCTGGTGTTTTATCACAGCAGTAGATCCCTAAAGACAAAGGATGAATGATAAAATGAACACTGTAATATATGTCACATACTTGCATATATGAAATACACACTCACACAGAGGCATATACAGACACACACAGGTATACACAGACACACATAGGCACATCCAGGCGCACATAGGCATACATGGAATAATATGAGCACAATTACAAGTTAGGATCACAACGCTTATATTTTTGTGTTTACAAGTTTAAATGAATGCACTGTCCTCAACATTTTCTACAAGGGGCCTATTGTCATTTTGCAAGCAAAAGGACAGAAATCCCTCCCGGAAAACATTCCTCTCCATTGTTTTTAGAGGCAAAGTCCTGAGACTTTGTTTTTGAGATCTGGGACAAGGATTCAGGACTTGCCTTTGAAGCTCCCCACCCCGACAGTCCTTAATTAGCAGCCCATGATGGAGAACAGCTCACCAGGCTGAGTGGTAGGAGTGGTGCAGCTGGCGGCTGCTGAAGAGGACCGGGAAGCTTAATCAATGTGGGACACATGATGGCATGGCGGTGGAGCAGCCTGCTGCATCCCTCTCCATTGACATCATGTCAATAGCAGAGCTGCTGTTGAGCTGTATACACAGGGCACTTGAGCTACAGCCCCCTGGGCGCTTAGAAGAAAACAGGGACAGAGCCCACAGACTGGCATCCCAGACTGCCCCCCACCCCGGGAGGATCCTCGCCCTCTAGCCCTCTGGCCTGTTGGGGTCTTTACTGTGTCTAAATGTCCATGCTCCCCTCCCTGCCACCAAATGTCCAACTTCTGGATGGGAGGCATGAAGCTACATGCATCCCTTTCTGCTGGTGGGTGTTACTACTTAGGTAGGCGGTGAAATGCTTGAGGGTATGTGAAGAAGAGGGTCTCCTTCACAGCTTCAGAATGGACCCGGTGCATGTTCAGTTATTGGGGCCAAGAGGACCTAAAGCTTTGGCCCTGCCTCTTCGGCTCCCTCCCTCCCTGTTAGCTTAGTTAACAGATAGATGACAGTCAGGGCTCCTGGTGTCTGGTACGATGACCCCTGAGGCAAACTGCTCCTCCTTGATATCAGTGTCTTCTCTCTGAAGGACGACAGAATGGTCCTTCTAAAACTCGGGCTTGGCCGTGTCATCTGGTGGCTTTACACTTCAGTGACTCTCTGTGGTCCCCAAGATGAGAGTCCTTTGTGACTCACCCAGGCTTGTCCCTCCAACAACTGTCCTTTTCCACCATTTCACCCTCCACGCTGACGATGGTCATGGACTTACTGTGTGTGTGTGTGTGTATATATATATGTGTGTGTGTGTGTGTATGTGTGTGTGCACACGCATGCGTGCTGGGTACTGAACACACACATTACACAGTGCTATATACTCTTCCACCCGATTCTCATTAACTCACTACCTTATTTTTCTTTTGGGAAATTTCATAAATATTTATTCATTATTTTATGTCTTTGCTTGTTTTGTCTGCACGTACGTCTGTGCACCATGTATGTGCCCGGTGCCTGAGGAGGCCAGAAGAGAGTGTCAGATCTTCTGGAACTACAGTTACAGATGGTCATGAGCTAACAGATGGTTGCTGGGAATTGAACCTGGGTCCTCTCAAAGAGCAGAGCAGTCAGCTTTCTTAACCATTAAGGCATCACCCCAGGCCTTCCTTAATTTTTTAAGACTCATCTAGGTCTCCTTACTACATATTTTAGCACCTTAGGTTTGGCTCCCTGGTTTCTCATTTAGTAGTCCCAGTTGGAGTCCTCCCATGCTGTGTCTGTCTAGGTCAGTATTTAGCATACTTGATGTCTTAGAGTTCCTCTGAAGGCTTACTTGTTCAGGCATGGACTCTGCAGTGGTGCTCTCTGGATAATCAACGCTAGTCACTTGCTAATGACCAATGGATTCATAGCTCAGTGGAGCACTATGAACTGTGAGCCACTACTGGCATGCCCTTGAAGGGCTCCTTCTAGCATATTCTGTCTCTTTGTCGCTTTTCTCTCTGTCTCTTTGTCTCCACCCCTCCTTCCCCTCTCCTTTCTCCCCTCCCAAGTGGGCTGATCATGGTCTGAACTTTCTGAAAATGCAGGCTCGACTAGATCCTGAAGTTGCTCCTCTCTGATACTTTAAGTAACCCTTGACCTATCCTAGACACCCAATTTATTGAGCCAGTGATCGAATGAATGTCTACACCCATAGTGAGGAAGACACAACTCCTCTTCACAAGGGGACAAACACATGGCCTGCAACCAAGGGAAGGTCTTGCAGGTGGCAGAGAGGTGGAAGGCTGACCAGTTTCTCCTGTCTGACCTCAGCCCGAGAACCCAGTGAACGACTCAGAGGACACATGACTGGAAGGAGTGCGTCGGCCTGAGCCAGGCTGACTCCATGACAGGCTGCAAACTAGTAGCAGTTCAGGAGATCAGGCCTGAGTTTTTACTTCCCAGACCTGAGCAAGTCAGTTACCGGAACAACCACAGGCTTATGTAAAAGGGATTCCTCCCCAGTTTGCAAAAGGACAGTTAGGCAAGCTTTCTACCCAGAGGTCAAGAGCTACCCCCTCCTCAAATAAAGCAAAAGTAGTCAAATAGGCTTAAAGCAAGACCCTAACCTATCATAGCCTCACCCATTCCCCCCAGAGATGGAACCCACCAATCAAGATATAGATCATCTACCTCTCCCTGAGGTTCCACTTTTGACTTTAAAACGGAATCTGGGAATTTAGTCCTGGTCCTTCTATCCTGATAGAACTGGGTCCCTGCATGCAAGAATTAGTTCAGCAAATGTTCTTTGCTTTTACATACTATTTGAGTCTGGGGTATCATTCTTCCATGATTTATGGACCCAAACAGTGACCAGAGAGAGTTCTGTGTGCTCAAAGGCTCCAGTCACAGACTCAGCACTAGGGATCCACTAAGTGTTCTGGAATTTGTCACTGCCGTGTCAGACTCAACTGGCAATTGCAAAATGCCTACTGTGTGCTGGCACTGGACACCTCGAAGACTTTGGAGACTATATTCTAGTCCTCCCTTGGCCGCGCCCCCGCCCCCCCCGCCCCCCCTCCCGGACAGTCTTAGTATCTTTAATGGTCTCCCGGACAGCCAGGCCTTGAAGATGCAGCTGAACCTGGCCAGCAGGGGCGGGAGGCTGGCCCTGCCACCAGCAGCACCATATGCCCACGGCTTAGTCTATTCCAGTCATGTCCCTGGGCTGCCCAGCTGTCAGTGCTATAATTACGCAGCCACAGTCTCGGGAAGTGTGTGGTTGTGGAGACCCTCCGGTCTCCTTAGAACTTTACAACTGTTGTTACAGCTTATCAGGACACAGCCCGCCTTCTGTTGGTCTCTTGAAAACTGCTGTAATTCCCATCCATCACATGGGCAAGCCAGCTGCTACAGGGGCAGCAGCCAGGAGGGGGGGGGCCTTGCACTCCCTCCACCTCCCACCCCCCACGTGCCAGCCCTGACCTTGGGGAAGCTAGCAGCCTACACCAAGGGCCTGTCTTGGGATGGTTCCGGTCAGCTCTTTGCTCTGGATCAGGTGTGACTGCTTTCTGTGCGGACTGTGGCTCTGACCTGCTTGGATCCGACTTGGGACCATGAACTTCCTTAGTCAAGGGCTCAATCCATGACACAACCCTTCTGCTGTGAAAAGCTTTAGGTTAGATTTTAAAATGTTCTTTGTCTCCGTGGGGCTAGAGAGTCAGTTCAGAAGTGAAGAGCCATGGCTGCCCTTGCAGAGAACCTGGGTTTCATTCTCAGAATCCACAGGCGGCTTCACAGGCAGCTGTACCTCTGGGCTCAGGGGATCGGAACACCCTCGTCTAGCTTTTGTGGGCACTATATGCATGTGCCACACAGGCATAGACTCGGGCAAAATACTCATATGTATTATATAAAATAAGATAATCAAAAAGAATTTTTTTCCCCAGTGTAAAAGACAGATGTGGTAAAAACCTTAATGGAAGGAGCTAATGTGCCCTGGCTGTCTCTAACACTGTAATAGCTAGAATATGATTGGTTATATTAAAATGGTACCATGAGCTAAACATAGGATTTTTCACTCAGCAGGTAAGAAACCCAACTCCAAGTGACTTATCCAGTGTCCCACGGCTAGCTGTCAGGGAGGGAGCTGGAGTTTGTTGGGATTTCAAGCTAGTGAAGACCTTGAAGACATTCACATTTGCTCCATTTCAGGACAATTTAAAAATGCAAAAGCAGAAAAAAAGTCACCAAGAATGTCCCTTTCAAGAGACCACACATCACCATCTTGTGTCTATTTATTGTGCTTTCCATAATTATGACAAGACCCCGGCAACCAGTTTTGCCTTGTGCTGTTAAAACCGATCTTTTCATGTATACGTTTTCTATATTGTGGGGCTGGTTGCTCAATATGGCTGCTCCTTTGCTGCTCATTTTGCTGTAGCCATGCTTTTTGAAGTGGAAAAAAAATGTGACTAAGGAATTGACATTGTCAGAAGAGGAAAGGAAGGGAGGGGAGAGGAGGGGAGAGGGGGAAGGGAGGGGAGGGGAGGAGAGAGGAGGGGAGGGGAGATGGGGAGGGGAGGGAAAGAGAAAGGAAGGGGAAGGCAGGGAAGAGGGGAGAGGAGGGGAGGGAAAGGGAGAGGGGGAGGGGAGGGGAGGGGGGAAGGGAGGGAAGGGGAGAGGAGGGGAGGGAAGGGGAGAGGAGGGGAGGGAAGGGGAGAGGAGGGGAAGGAAGAGGAGAGGAGGGGAGGAGGAGAGGAGGGGAAGGAAGAGGAGAGGAGGGGAGGGGAGACGGGGAAGGGAGGGAAGGAGAGAGGGAGGGAGAGAAGGGAGGGATGGAGGGGGTAAAAGCCTCTTACTAGAGTCTGTAATGCAGCATTGAATGTACTCTTGCAGCAGCTCGGTGGCGATGTGGGGGCACAGTTCAGTGGCAGCGCACCCCTTCCTTGCAGATACAGGAGGTAAGAGTTAGAGACTGAAACAAATCACCCTGGGCGCTCTGCTGACCTGTAACAACACCGGAATGCGAGCCAATATCATTTTGACACATGCTTTTGACCCTCAGTTCACACTTTGACTCTGAAGACTTTTACCAGTTGTATTCTGGCTTTAGTTTGGAGGATGTACTTCCGTAGTGTGGATTTGCAGCTCAGAGGGGTTCAGTGGTCTTAAGATGAGATGGACGCATGCATATTTATGTTATTCCTGTTGCATTTCTCTCTTGCCCGCACCCCGAATCTGATCCCGGTGTCAGTGGGAAGGCATCTCACCAGCCCCCAGTTCTTAATGGCTGGTGGCAGTCACATCAGTTCTTGCGCCTGCTCTGTGACTGTCAGGCATCCGCCAGGTTCTGCTTCAGGTGTCCTCACTCTTCCAGATGAAAGGAAAGGATTCTCTGGGCATCTCCAAAGGGTAGCCAAGAGATGGAACCCAGAAGTCAGAAACAAACAAACAAACAAACAAACAAAAAACCCAAAACACTGCCGCTCAGAGCTCATTGGTTGGAAAGAGTCATACAACCCCATCCCCACTCAGAGACAGGAAATAGCATCTTCTCTGTATCTTTCAGTGAGATAGAGCTAGACCCAATGGCATGCAGTCATACAAAGTTGCTCATTAAGTAGCTGAACATAGCAAGGTCACTTCCTTTAGTACTTCTGAGTAAGGCTTTGAGCTTGGTACTTTCTTCCCATCAAACTCCTGTTTTGCAACCTGTCTGTCCTGTTCTTAGACCCCTATCTGTGACATCTTAATGCTTTTTACAAATAGCTTCCTGATGTGTCCCCAAAGGAGTTTTCAATGAGTGAAGGCACCTGGTGTCTCAAAAGTCCAATTGCTCTAACATGTGTTAACCTATATATGTAAACCATTGTTCTAATATCCTTCTGTGTTTCCCAGAGAAGTGGCCCAGGATTTCTGCTAACCCTAGACTGAGTTAATGATATGATTTCCTGCTTTGCAGTTAACCAAGGGAGTCTGCACGGATTTCCCAAGGATCCAAAGGACCATGACATCTGGTCACCAAAATTCTTGTATCCTGGGCTGCTTTCTGCTGCTTTCTGGCCTTGTACACTCATGGATTGTCTGTTCAGAGTCAAGCTGTTCTTAATGCTGTCTTCTCCTCAATCTACACTGTCCTATGCATGCACTAAGTAGGCCCAACTAGCTTAGCTCCCAGGCTTAGACAGGATCCAGTGCTATGGCCACAGTTAACGAGCAGAAACTACCTACTGGCCTGTTTTACATCGTCTGACGTATGGGTGTGAGGATTGTCTTCTGTGTCTGAGGGTTTAAATCCATTGTGGCTGACAAGGAGCTCAGCTCATGGTGCTGGGAGCTGCCTACAGGGCTGGCCAGGAAGCCGAGAGTGAGACCAGAACCTGGGATGGACCCGAACTTCCTAAAGGCCGTGGCTTATGATCGCCTTCTGCTAGCCAGGCTCGCCTCTTAAAGGCTCCACAAGTTTTCAGGCAATCAGGAACCCTTGAGAATGAACTGTGCCAAACAGGAGCCTGTCAAGCTATTTCAGATGCAAACCATAGTCCACGGACAAGCAGAACACATACCGTTACTGACATCTTCCCTTACCTTCAAAGCCTCCACGGTGACTCCACTTGCCCAGTAGACTCACATGCTATACTCATGCATGAGGGCATTTAGGGTGGGCCACAAGAACAGTTACTTTTTTCAGTTATTAATTATAGTCATAGATACCCTTTAATAGTTTGCATAGCAGCCATTTTATAGTTTTTAATTAACTTTCATTTGAATTGGAAAAGTGTTGCCCCGAACATGAGCATTAGTGGAATATTATCGCTAATAAAAAGCGATTGTCTGTTTGTCCATCTGTCCATCTGTCTGTCTGAGACTATGGATTGCTCAGCTCTAAATGAGACACCCATATCACATCACAGCCTCTTCTCATAATGTTCGGGGATCATAGAGGAAGAGGGAACGATCGAAAGGTTGGTAGGGCCGCAGTGGGCATCTGCAATGAAACAGTATTTGCTGGCATCGCAAGGCTATTGCACAGATGATCTCACAGCCATTGTGACTGTAGAAGACCCGCACAAGAACAAGCCAGCCCAAATCCCAGCACTGATGGGGGAAGAGTTCATAAACTCCCACGCCTAGAGGAGTAGCTATTGGCTACTCAGTTGATGGCTGCTGGGCCATGGGAGTTAGTTTCTTTCAGGAATGTGGGTCCAAGTGGCTCCTTATGCTCCCGTAGATGGTCCTTGATCCACGCACATGTATGTGGTACTGAGTGGACCCAGTGGGTTTGTAAAAACAAAGCAACAGAGAACATGAACTTGGGAGGGGAAAGTGGTTGAGGGGATAGTGGATGAGCTGGAGAGAAGGAAATGGAGGTGGCTTTGATTAGAACACTATATGAATGTGAGAAATTCTCAGTAAAAATTTAAAAGAAAATAATTTTATAATATCGTATGGCCTTTTTTTTTTTTTACAATAACATATGGCTAATTTTACAATAAAGTATGCAGTCACATACCTTGCAACTGAACATCAGAAGTTATTTATTTATTTATTTATTTACTAGGCAAAGAATTTTATTAACCTTTTCCAAACTTTATTCCCAGGCTTCTTCAGCTGAATTTGCCGCGAAGAATGTATTAGCTATAAGTGAAAACTGAAAAGAGCTGCAGTGTCTGGGGGCTTGGGCTTAAAAATATTAGAGATCTAGATTTTTATCAGATCCATAATAAACAAAAAAATTTAAAAAAGCAGTCATGATATAGAATAGCAGCTCCTGTCACTCCTGCAAGTGTCACCTTCTTCAGAAGTTGCTTCAATTCCGTTTGCCTCGTTCTTAGAAGCCTCATCAAAATTCTCCACCAGATCTGGAACTTGATCATCATCATCCTCTCCAGTAGCAAGTGGTGCTTTTCGGTCCACAGATGGTTTGGGCAGAGCTTCAGCCAGTCTCCTTAGACTAGTCAGACTGTCTGCCCCAAACTGGTTGAGGACGCTGGGAAGCATTTCTGTCCGCTGCTTTGTCTCAGCGTGGCCGGTAATGGGGAAGGTGTTTGCTGCCAGAGGTGCCTGAACTGTAAGGTTGTTAAAATGGGTCACTGTTCCTTGGTTTGTAAGCATGTTCACCTCTTCAATACCAGAGATAGTGTTTACTCCTAACGTCATTAAGGAGAACTACAGTTTTTTATCATCTGCTGCGGCTGTTCTGTGAACCACCTTCTTCTTTCTATGAGCAGTTCCTTTGCCACCAATGCGCACTTGTGCCTGCAGTTTGGCGAGTTTTTCTTGGTTCATGATCATTTCTTTCATCTTGACAGAGTGGAAACGGGGCCGCACAGGGGACTAAGGTTCACGCTCGGGGGTCTCGGGCAGACCAGCTGAGATAAGGCGCACACCCAGAAGTTATTTATGCCATCCAACTGTAACCTTGGTTCATGGGGTCACATTTTGATTGCTCCTCTTGACCAATGTCCCCAGCTTCTGATCCATTTTCCTGCCAGTTGGTAAGACCGGCTGTTTGGGATTCCCATGTGAGTGGTACAGGTAACGCGTGCCTTTCTCTGTCCCTCACATGTTCCTTCATGCTGCTGCAGATGGCACGGTCCCACTCGTTCCTATGGCCGAGTCCTACGGTTTGTTTTGTTGCTTATAAAATTGACATAAGCTGACATCATCCGGAGAGAGGGAGCCTCAGTTGAGGAAATGCCCCTATCACATTGTCTGCAGGCAAGTTCGTAGGGCATTTTCTAGATTAACAATTGATGTTAATGGAGAGCCCAGACCACTGTGGGTGCTGCTGCTTCTAGGCTGGTGGTCCCCGAGAGCAAGCTGAGCAGACAATGGGGGACAGGGCAGTAAGCAACATCCTTCCATGGCTTCTTCTTCAGTTCC
This sequence comes from Apodemus agrarius, assembly GCA_964023405.1. Taxonomy (NCBI): domain Eukaryota; kingdom Metazoa; phylum Chordata; class Mammalia; order Rodentia; family Muridae; genus Apodemus; species Apodemus agrarius. The sequence continues at coordinate 23,715,538 of OZ030005.1, forward strand.
TGCCTCCAGCCTCTGTCCGTGAGCTCCTCCCCTGGTTTTGGTTCCTCTCCGCAGATCAGCTGTGATAAGACATCCAAGCCAAAGGACAAAACCAAAACCAAACCAGACAAAATAACGCTCCCTATGTTGCTTTTGCTATGGTCTTCATCACAGCAATAGAAAGCAAACCACAAAGTGTGTGTAGGTGCCCAGACACACACACACTTCCTTCATCTCATCTAGCAAAGCAGCACAAATAACACACAATGATTACAATGGAGTCTAAAATAAGACAAGCATATGGATTTGACAAAGATGGTGAGATAGGCTATAAAGAACAATAGTTTGGGGGAAATCATTAATACACGCTGACATCTGAACCGTGGCGTGTCAGCCAACACAGTTAATACAGCTGTGCCCTTCCCACAGACAGCCTGTTCTGAGCAGAATGTATAAATGATGGCCGTAGCTCCAGCCTCCCCCACTGTGATGCTCTCTTCACCGTTCTTGGTAGAGGAGAGAGTTCTCCATTGCACTCATGTGATCTCAGCTCACATTCCAAATCATTATCTCTCTGGAAGCAAAGTTAAAACACTGATAATGATTTGGAAACACAGCCTGGACTTTCTGTTTATGACTGCCTTTGGTCTACAGAAAAGGATTTTATCCCTCAGATAGTGACTGTGTTTATGAAACCTGCCTAGAATCCCCCAGTGAGGGGCTTGTGGTAAAGAACTTGTCTGGCCTGGTGAGGCCCGTGGTTTTCTCTTCAATACTGCCAAAATCTCTGGTCTAGGTAGATTGTCAACCCTGCTACTGGGCTGCTTGTTCTCTCCATGTTTGCTGCTCCAACACAAACTTATTGGCTGTAGGAGGTGTTTGGGGTCAGCAACCCATTGTGGTTACTCAGGAAGAGATGAACATGGATTATGAAGTTTGCGTGTTCAGTAGAGATTCCGTCTTGAGAACTCAGGATTAGGGAAGCCAGGTAGCAAAGATGAGGATGCTGTGGCTTGATGGGGGGAGATGGTGATTAAATACCAAGAGGCAACAGTAGGAACTAGGGATGGAGCAAGATGAGTCTGGGTCCCTGGAGAGAGAAAGAGGGAAGTAGTATAGAAAAGGACCGAGCACATAGAAGGGTCTTCCACAGGGGCCTGAAGGCAGCCTTGACAAAGACTGGAGAACTGCCTGGACCGTCTTATTCTGGTCAGATGAAAACAAGGTCCCATCATGCTTCCTGGGATGGGCAGGGTTGTAGATCTTGCTGGATGTCAGCGTGGTCTGTGAGCACCTAAGAGGGAGTAGCCTCACTCACTGGGCCAGCTGGACCCTACCAGCTTTATCTTTACGCATGCCTGGAAAGTTCTGAGTTTGAATAATTGATTGGGACTCTGCAAGACGGCACTGCGCTTTGACTTATGGGAAATTCACACGCGACCGTGTTCTCTCAGCCCAACTTAGCATCCCCCGGCCTTAAGAAAATCCGTTCTTTTAATTAGTGTTTTGTGAGAATATATCTAGTGTAGAGATGCCATGAATAACAGAACTGGTTCAGATTATTGGGTTGTGGCTTCTAGGAGGGGATTAAAATATGGACCATCGCTGCTAAAGACCTTCTCAGATCCCAGCCGTGCAAGGTTGGAGATGGGACCGTGCTCACAATGTGTGGTGACGCATAAGTATTAGCCTTAAATAACTGTGAATACCTTGTTTTCTAAAAGATTAGTGGCTCTTCCCTGTGTGATAAATTGTGTGAATTACAGCGCAGACCCGTCTTCCCACTGTATTATCCCACAGCCCTTTAAATAACGGAGTCCAAATTACACTCAGCAAGCCGTGGGCAACGCCTGGGCAAGCTTCGGGACTTCAGAGGACTGTAATTTGGGCTCATCTTTCTCATCTCTCTGCCGTTATTTCATTGTCTGTGTAGTCTTCTTGATTCATATTCTGTCTTTCCTGTTCCCTCCTCACCCCAACCCCTTTTAAAATCTAGCATGTCTACCCATATACCCAGAGGATAATAATGGCTCACTCTTACAGTTGTATCAAGACTTTTGAGTATTCATTCAGATCACTATGCTTCTATTGCATCATTGACTTCTTTTTTTCTATATTCTTTGTTTACATTCCAAATGATTTTCCCTTTCCCAGTTCCCCCCTCCCCATAAGTCCCATAAGCCCTCTTCCCCCCACCCATTCTCCAATCAACCCCCTGCTACTTCTCTGTCCTGGCAATCCCTTACAATGATGCATCAAGCCTTTCCAGGACCCGGGCCCTCTCCTTCCTTCTTCTTGGGAATGATTTGATATGTGAATTGTGTCTTGAGCATTCAGAGCTTCTGGGCTAATAGCCACTTATCAGTGACTGCATTTCATGTGTGTTCTTTTGTGATTGGATTACCTCACTTAGGATGATATTTTCCAGATCCAACCTTTTGCCTAAGAATTTCATGAATTCATTGTTTTTAATTGCTGAGTAGTATTCCATTGTGTAAATATACCACATGTTCTGTATCCATTCCTCCATTGAGGGACATCTGGGTTCTTTCCAGCTTCTGGCTATTATAAATAAGGCTGCTATGAACATAGTGGAGCATGCTTCTTTATTGCATGCCAGAGAATCCTCTGGGTATATGCCCAGGAATGGTATAGCAGGGTCCTCCAGAAGTGTCATGCCTAGTTTTCTGAGGAACCACCAGACTGATTTCCAGAGTGGTTGTACCAACTTGCAATCCCACCAGCAGTGGAGGAGTGTTCCTCTTTTTCCACATCCTTGCTAACACCTGCTGTCTCCTGAGTTTTTAATTTTAGCCATTCTGACTGGTGTGAGGTGAAATCTCAGGGTTGTTTTGATTTGCATTTCCCTAATGACTAATGATGCTGAACATTTCTTAAGGTGCTTCGAGGCCATTCGAAGTTCTTCAGGTGAAAATTCTTTGTTTAGCTCTGTACCCCATTTTTAATAGGGTTATTTGGTTCTCTGGGGTCTAACTTCTTGAGTTCTTTGTATATATTGGATATTAGCCCTCTGTTGGATGTAGGGTTGGTGAAGATCTTTGTTGGTTGCCATTTTGTCTGATTGACAGTGTCCTTTCTTTGCCTTACAGAAACTTTGTAATTTTATGAGGTCCCATTTGTCAATTCTTGGTCTCAGAGGATAAGCTATTGGTGTTCTGTTCAGGAACTTTTCCCCTGTGCCCATGTCCTCAAGGGTCTTCCCCAGTTTCTTTTCTATTAGTTCCAGTGTGTCTGGTTTTATGTGGAGGTACTTGATCCACTTGGAGTTGAGCTTAGTACAAGGGTCAATTCGCATTCTTCTGCATGCTGACCTCCAGTTGAGCTAGCACCATTTGTTGAAAAGGCTATCTTTTTTCCACTGGATGGTTTCAGCTCTGTTGTCAAAGATCAATTGACCATAGGTATGTCGGTTCATTTCTGGGTCTTCGATCCTATTCTATTGATCTACCTCCCTGTCACTGTACTAATACCATGCAGTTTTTAACACTATTGCTCTGCAGTACTGCTTGAGGTCCGGGATACTGATTCCCCCAGAAGCTCTTTTACTGCTGAGAATAGTTTTAGCTATCCTGGGTTTTTTGTTATTCCATATGAATTTGAGAATTTCTAACTCTAGCCAAAAGCAATATACAGATTCAATGCAATGCAATATGCATCATTGACTTCTAATGATCTTAATGGGTATGTGCACCTGACTGTACCCATTATAGAGGTGAATTCCCCTATTCTCTTTTCCCCTCCTTCTATCCTTACCTCTTTTCCCTCCTCTTTTCTCCTCCCCCTTTCTTTTTCTTCTCCACTTCTTTTCTCCTCCCTTGTCCTCCTCATTTTCCTTTTGCAGCTGCTCACTGGGCTGAAGAACAAATTTACAAATGGAGAACTTCGATTTTAAGAGCGATTGGATGGGTTTTGGCGAACATGCGCCTTCATGTCGTCAGCGTCTCTAAACAGAGACAAGGGTCCCATTTCACTCATGGCCAGCCTAAGTCAATCTCTAGAGCCTTGGCAGAAGAAGCCAGGGATTGTGCTTGGTTTCAGGATGACTTTGGCCTGTCATGGCACAAGCAGGAAGGCACCAGGTCTGGGTGCACCACTTGTGTGTCTGTCTTCTGGGTGTTTATTTGCCTGTGGTGGTCCATGTATCTGTGCTTTTCCATTGTAATCTATGGTTGGTGTGCATTTTTTACTGGGAAACAACTGGAGAGTTGGTGGAACTGGCTCTGTCCAGCTTGTGGTTGTGGGAATGATGCTGTTATATACACGTGTGTGCACAAACTCTCTGTAAATAAAGCTTGGCTTACCTCCTCTTTCTCTGCACCTTTCTTCTCTTCTTTCTCCTCCTCCTCAACCCCATTTCTTTCTCTCCCTCCTTCTCTTCCTTCTCTCACCAGGGTAAACTTGCAGGGCCAAACAGCAAGTGCTTATTTAAGTTTATGCTAGTTTTCTAAAGTAGGGTTTCATTTCTCATTCCACCAGTAGCAAAAGCAGACTACCATTTCTATATCCTTGTCTGCACTTAGGACTATCTTTTCAGTTTTACCTATCTCATCAGGCAGGAAATGGCACCTATCATTGTTTTAATTTGCATTTTCCCAATGACCAATGATGCAGAATATTTTCTTGGATGTGCTGTCTATTCATATATGTTTATATATATATATATATATATATATATATATATATATATATATATGTGTGTGTGTGTGTGTGTGTGTGTGTGTGTGTGTGTATGTGTGTGTCCATTTAAGTATTTTGCACATTTTAAATCTTGAGTTGTTTGGGATTTTATTGCTTATTTTTAGGCATTCTTTACATATTATAGAATCAGGTTCTTTGTCAAATATATGTACTAGAAATATCTTATCTCAGGTGATTTTTCTGACTTTCCTGTGTGATGTGTTTATGTTTGTGATGTGTGTGTAATATGTCTGTGGTGTGTGATGTGTGTGTGTATGTGATATATGTGTGATGTGTGTGTGTGTGTTGTGGCTTTGTAGAAGACATTCTTAGGGGATAAGACAATTGAGAGCTTCAGGAAACAGCTGAAATCCCTGGGTTGGCTTAGACTAAAATGAGGGCCTGATGTAATGCTGACTCAAAACTTACTCAGACAACATCGACAGATCTTGTTGAATCCAAAATATTGTCAGGAAGGATGAGGGACAAAATTTTCTAGCTGAGCCAGAGGCCAGGACTGCCTTCCAGACTATGGAAGGACATGCAGCTGAGACACTCAGCCCTGACTTCAGCCAAATCTCACTTTTCCATCCAGATGTAAGTCCTGGGACCCAGGGGCTTCCTAAACCCTCTCTAACCCTACAGACCTTGCCAGTATTTTGCAAAATCTCCTCAACAAAAAAGGGGAGCTTCAGGGGGCCAACATGGAATGGCCACACTATGCCAAGCAGTGGATCTGGGGAATCCATGGCTGCTTTGGTCTGAGGCTCAGATGTTTTCCAGTGCTCTGCATGGTCTTCCTGTGTAGATGAGCTCAGCAGTAGAATCCCCCTGCCTCGGATGGTCATGGCACAGTGAGCAAAGAGTTGCCGTGGTTCCGCCCCAGGCTCCGCCCCCTTGGCTTCTCTGGTTGCCCCGCTTTGTTGACCTTTGCCCTGTGTTGGCTCTTCTTTGCTTTCTTGGGGAGATAGGCACTCAGAGACAGAAACAATATGTCACTGCGTCTGACAACTTTTCATCACCGTGACAAAACGATGTGACACAGCCAATGTCAAGGAAGAAGCATTTGTGCTCACGGTTTCAGATGGCTCAGTGCATGGTCACTTGGTCTCATTCATTTGGACGAAGAGTCATGGTGGCTGGAGCTCACGGGAGAGACAAGAAACAGAACGTGACACAAAAAGGGGCCAGGGACAGGATACCCCAGCGAATGACTCTCTTTAGAAAAGTCCCACCTCCTAAATTTTCCAGAGCCTCCCCAAATAATGCCACAAGGGTAAGTCCAGGAGGCTGGGTCCCATAGTTTCATGATGTCAGTGCAGAATCACTGTAAAGCCAGGGCCACATTCATTTTGTGAGCTGGTGACTAAGTCACTTTCTGTACCAGGGTGCCTATGGAGAGCACCACGCTCAGTTTCACAAAGACCAGAGGTGTCAGGAGGCACAACAAAGGTATCCCGTGGCCTTGCTGCCCTACTCCAGTATCTGGTTTAGTGGATCACACAGGAGATAGAATGAGGGTGCCATCAAATCAGGTAGAAATTCCCTAAGCTACTTACATGAGATTATGATACAGGGACATGAGGGAGGTGATCTGCATAGATATGGTGACTGTGGAAGGGAGAGCAGCTTATGACTTCCAACCTTTGTTGGGAGGCCATGATTGGGATATGTTAGAAACATAACCTCTGTCTTAAAATATACTCAACAGGTCTAGATGGAGATTCCTTCTGATGGATGGAGGAGGAACCAGCACAGACCTGAAATGTGATACCCCATGCTACCCTGTGATCCCCTGGGACTGAATGGGATCCCAGGCTGAGGGAGAGAAGGAGGCAAAGGAAGCAGGAACCTGGGCACCATCCACACCTTTTTTTTTTGAGATGGGGGGAGGAAGAGGAGCATCATCTGGACATTGCAGCAGCAAGAGACACACACAGCCAACTACCGGGCCCCAAGGAGAGGTACACTTACCACCTTTGATCTGAGGGCGAGGCCTCAGCTTTTCTGCTCTTCTCAGTCAGTATCCTCCATCTTTCCCCCATCTTCAGTCCCTCTGCACTCGCTTCTGCCATGGTTGCCAAGTTCTTGGGAAGTACAGGTGAGATCTCAGAGCATCCATTTGCCCTGAGTGGCGGAGGATGAAGCATTCAATGCTCTGTCCCTGAGGTGGACCCTTGAGGCCAGTAGAAGACTGGCCAGCTGTCCCTCCTTCTTCATGCTCCTTCCTGCCCCAGCTTCCAACATGCCTTCCTTCCCCAAGTCCCTGGTGTCCAGGGCTGTGACTCTGACTCCTCTGGTATAAAGCTCCCCCCCCCCCGCCCCCAGACTTCTCTCTCAGAGTGAGGCTGAGAATTTGTTATAAATAGCATTGCCTGATGCCTTCACCATCAGAGGTTGCCTTCACCTCTGAGGTTTTCCTGCAGGTTGAAGAAGAAAGCTGTGCAGAATGTGTCAACTACGACACACTGACACTGGAAGGACGTCACTAAGAGGCCTGGAGCCTGTGTCACTGGATGCAACAATAAATAGTCAGGTAAACACTGACCAAGTAGGCCTCCCTCCAAAGGTATCCAGCACCTCACTGGACCTTGACTTCTGACTCCCCACACCAATCCTGGCTGGCCACGAGTTAGGGACGAATGCTTTAGCCCCAAAAGATTAATATATCTCTACGCCAATGGTAGATGCTGTTATTAAATGTTTCGGCAGCGAAATTAAATAAGAATAACCAGTATTTTGAAATTCTGAACATCTTATAATTAGACCGGCCTTTTAAGAAAGTATTCCAACTTAAGGCACATTGGAATGTAGCCCACAACACAGAGACAGCCTGACAAAGAAACATTATTCTTAGATTTACAATTAATTACCCTTATGTCTATACCTTGCATTCAATTTGCATATCTTAAAACTGCTGTAAATTTCCCCCGGACTCCTTATTATTTAAGATCATTCCGCTCAGTAGAAAGTTTCTTCCGTAGTAACTTTCTGTTGATTGGTCAGTAAATCTGGCTCCGCTTTGCTCCCTAACATTGTAATTTTTCTTTGTGTGTGTGTGTGTGTGTGTGTGTGTGTGTGTGTGTGTGTGTGTTTTTCCATTATTTGGCTCCTTGTTCCTTCTGCTCTCCCATTTATTATCCCCCAAAGGACCCGCAGATAGAGAAGGCGGCTGGAAGACTAAGTGACTGGTCAGACTCAGTGATGCTATCTCTCCCCACCACGCGTCTGCTACGCGACTGGTACCCAGTGTCTGACGCGTTCTAGACATCTCGCTAGTGCCAAGCTTGTTAAACAAATAGGCCTTGATGCTTAGGCCGGAAGGCGTGAGATCCCTGCGGTGGTCTGTGTTCTCGCCCCTCGGGTGGGGGTCTGTGCCTTTGCATTTGCTCCCTCTCTCCTGGACCTCCTCTCTCCCTAAGCCAGGGGCCTTGCTGTTGCTTCGCAGGGGTCCCCTCTCCTGACCTCTCCCTGTGAGGTGACTGCGGCAGTAGGCACCCTGTAAGGGTTTTGCAGCATGGGATGAGGTTTGAAAAGCCCCACACCCAGTTGGATTTTGAATCCTTTAGTTGTCAGCTCTGAAGCAGGAAGCTCTGAGAGAGGCTATCTCCACGAGGGATGGGCGACCTCAGAGGACACAGGCACACTACACTTCCGGGGGCTTGCTTTGTGAGACGGCGGGCTTGCTGTGTATCTCCAGCTGTCCTGGAACCCAGGATCTCCTTGATCCAGCATGCCGAATCTTGGGGTGACAGGTGTTTGCCACCACACCTGGATGGTTTTTGCTTGTGTTTGTTAATTAATTTATTTGGCAGTATTTTAAGTATCACTTTTTTAAAAAAGTCCTCTGTGAACCATTTAAAGGATTTAAAACAAATCAACATGTTTTCAACAACAACAATAAAAAAACAAACCTTCCAAAGTCACAAACACTATTAGAACTGAGTCACATCTGGTTTGTTTCTCACCGCTACTTTTTATTTATTTATTTATTTATTTATTCGTTGGTTATTTACTTATTTACTTATTGAGGTGTTTCTTTGAAATTATGTACCAAGCCTCTGAGAACATTTGACTTTTAAACAGGGTGGATTGTATCATGGCTGATGCAGACAGGTTAGATTTTTGCCTCTTTGAAGAGACTGCTATTCTCAATAGTACAGCCCAGTGTGTGTGTGTGTGTGTGTATGTGTGTGTGTGTGTGCGCGCGCGCGCACAATCTCCTTTGTAGAAACGGAGAAAAAAATATGTCTCCTTTCGTTCTTTAATTTTATTTTAAGCACAACCAGGTAATTTCCTGGGGCTTCTTTTTCTCACTTATTAATTGGCAGTTTATTAAACCAATTTTTAAACAGTGAGGGCCCTTGTCATTTCACCGTCATTGTCCCCAGAACCAAGTGCTAGGAAGTATGTCAGGGTAGAGACGCCGCTGGTAGGAAGGGGTCTTCATGGCCTGGGTGTGCCAGGCAGGCGTCATGGAAGGTGACAGGGTGAGGGCTCTAGCCCCTGAAATTGTGACGCTGTCTGGACACCACCTCCTTCTCAGGGCACCTCACCCTAGCCCCTCCCTCCCTTGCCTCTTCCGGACTCTTATTTCTTCCTTCTGGTTGGGAAGTCTTTATTATTATTATTTTTTAATGTCTTACAAATGTATTCCTTTCTGACAGTGACATTCGTTTTGACAATTCAATATCGTAAGTGACATTAGAAGGCCGGTCCACCCCGGCTTTCCACAGGCAGAGGCGAGTGCGCTCGCCGGCGGCTTAGCTCCTTCTCCATTATCACATCGTATTTCTATTAACATCATCTCTAAAAGCCTTCCAAAAATTTAAATAATGCTCGCACAAAGGATGGGAAGCCACACCTCAGATGAGCTGTCCTAGAATACCTTGGCAAGAGCACCCAAGTAGTGAGTTTCCTGCTGTATTCGCTATGTACATCTGTTAAATTACTCTGAGATCTCATTAAATAAAGCTAATGTACTTGTAAAACAGTAGGGAGAGACAGTTTATCATTGTAACTGTTAGAGAGAGCCATTCGGGTAGGGAGGGTGCCAAGAAACTAGGTATATGCTGGTCAGTGTGGATGTTTCTAAGTCATAAATCTTGGCTCCTTCCCGCCAAGTTATTGTGTATTTCTATACAGGAGAGATTGATTGTAGCAGCTGAAGATGAATTTGCCCATAGTCTCCTTCTTCTTCTTCTTTCTTTCTCTCTTTCCTTTTTTTTCCTTCTTTTTGATTACTTCTGATGCTTACCAAGGTGATAATATTTTTTTATCCCTCCCTCCCTGTGATCATTTATTTTGGGTTAAAAGCCACAGCGGCACAAAGAAAGCCACGAGGCTCTTCTCGGTGGCTGTGCCAGAGCACGGGCATGAAGACGTACAGTGTCCCACGTGCGAGGCTGGGAGGAAGCCCTCGGCCGCGCTTTGGGTTTGTAACAAACCCACCTGAAGGAGACACAGGAGCAGACGACCTCAGGTACCTGGGAAGACACCGTCATTTCCTGGTGGTGAAGCCTGCGAACAGATGGCGACGGGGGTTTAATTTGAAAATACCGAAACACTGTGTAGGCTCAAAACCGTGACAATTGCAGTTTTATTGTCCCCACTCACGAAAAAAATGTGCGTGAGGCTCATCTCGTGGCCCGGAGTGGGGAGAAAAGGTACTTTTCATGAATATATATAGATGCTGAATTTATAAGGATCAATATAGCCACCAAATGTTGTACAACATGTCAGGATATCATAAAATGCAGGCAGTTCTACATAAAATACCAGCTTAATCTGGGAGGTTTTAAAGCCTCATTAAAATGTGGATAAAGTCCATATATGGAAAGGCAGACCTCAAAAGGTTGAAGTTATATATCTGCAGGGCGGGAAGGGGGACCGCCACTTCGGAATGTCAGTGACGTTGTGGGTTGCAGTGGGGGGGACAGTCAGAATAATAGAGTCAGGGTTGGGGGGTATGGTACGTATTCCCTAGTATTTTTTTTTTTACTCATGGCTCTGGATTCAGAGACATCACCGTGGATGGGCCACATCCTGTGGTGACTGGCAGCCTGGCATATTTGTGGAATCTATTATTCTTTCCAGCAGCAGATCAGAGCCTTGCCACACAGCATTGGCAAGACAAGATTGCCTCCAGGCTCAGGGGTGGATGGCATAAGGAGACAGAGGCTCTCTGAGAGTATCTTGGAGGGGGAGGGCTACTCCCTGAGTGGCACCCTCCATGTTTCCTGGCACCCCAAGCTGAAGGTGTTCATAAGGAACTGTTCCCTCAAAGACAGAAAGCCGCCCCCCCCCCAGCTATCTGGGTCTCATTTTTCTTATCTAAGCCTCGGGGTACACCCCACAGGGCTCCCTTTCCCAGAACCAGAGCCCATCATAGCCAGCCTGGGCACAGCTCTGGGACATCTGGGTAGTTGGGTCTTTGGCTGTCTTGTTTTTCTGGAGAAACTTTGAAAGTCAAGCAAACGCGTTCACCCTGACCTTTCTGCAACACTAGTCCATATTCACTGCTTGTCAGCAGCACAGGGTGGCCTGGAGTCATCTGTCACTGCCAGCCATCATTTTCCCATCAGCCCCATTACGGGGGGATCAGGAGCAAGCGAAGCCCTGCGTAGGAAGGATCATTAAACTCGAGGCTCCCAAGTAGCACAGGTAGGCCAGGTGGTCTCTTGTTATTTATAATAAAGGAGTGCACGGCAGAAGAGGCTGATGGTGGCCCAGGAGGCTGGCGCAGGACGCCTGAGCGGTGTCACCACTGAAGGACAGTTGGAAGTGGACTCCCCCCCCACCCCCACTCACTGTAAGCAAAGAGGATTTATTGAACATCTGCTCTGTACATGGCTGGCAAGATTGATTAATTTAATTGCTCACACTTTGCTTAAGTAACATTTGAATACTTAATGTCAAGTTTGAAGGATATCACAGCGTCTGCAGCAGCACACCTTCCCTTTTAAGTCCTGGAGGTGGCAACCCGCAAAGGGAAGGTGGAGCGCGGGCGAGCACAAGCCCCTCCCCCAGGGCTCTTCCAACAAGCTGCAGGGGTTGCTTCTTTTCATAAAAGCAACTAGTTACTTTCACATTTTCCCACCGTGGTAAATCATTAATGTAATGAGGTTGAGTTCTCTTCGCTGAGTGGTGGTAATTTCCCCTTTGGTATCACCTATAGAGACAGTCGAGTGTATTATATATTTCCGTACCCTTTAACATAATACCATAATCGTAGGAGAGTACCCAGTGAGTTAAAGCTGGGGTAATTTACGGCGGATTGCAGTCAGGCAGTGTATTTAGAAGGACACTCCAAAACGACAGCAGGAAACTGGCCTTTAAACGGTTCTCACCCCAGCAGCGCCCATCTTTCCTACTATTGGTTGAATTCTACCCCCTTGCTATTTATTTAAAAAATTTTATTAGTGTCTATTCATGGTGCCGAGTAATGGGTGGCCTAAAGGCACCTGAATTCAAGGGCACCACGGTCTTTGACCACGTTTAACACCATTCTTCCTCCTCACCCACCGAAACAAAAATAAGCATTTTTTATTATTTAAAATATTTTAAAATTTATTTAAGTTTAAAAAAATTACATATGGTATGTTTTGCCTGCATGGGTGTTCGTGCACCACAGTGGGTGCCTGCTGCCTGCAGAGGCCAGAAGAGGATGTCGGATCTGGAGCTGAGTTATAGGTGGTTGTGAGTCACCACATGGGTGCTGGGAACTGAACACAGGTCCTCTGGAAGAGCAGAAGTGATCTTAACTGCTAAGCCATCTCTTCGGGCCCCTGACCCATTACATTCTTCTTCTTCTTCTTCTTCTTCTTCTTCTTCTTCTTCTTCTTCTTCTTCTTCTTCTTCTTCTTCTTCTTCTTCCTCTTCCTCCTCCTCCTCCTCTTCCTCCTCCTCCTCTTTCCTCCTCCTCTTCCTCCTCCTCTTTCCTCCTCCTCTTCCTCCTCCTCTTTCCTCCTCCTCCTCCTCTTCCTCCTCCTCCTCTTTCCTCCTCCTCCTCCTCTTTCCTCCTCCTCCTCTTCTTTCCTCCTCCTCCTCCTCCTCTTCCTCCTCCTCCTCTTTCCTCCTCCTCCTCCTCTTTCCTCCTCCTCCTCTTCTTTCCTCCTCCTCCTCCTCCTCCTCTTCTTTCCTCCTCCTCCTCCTCCTCGAGTGGTTACATAGTTAAACAACATGAAACACTATGCAGTTTGTATCTTTTAAAAAAATTAGTTCTTTGGGAATTTTATACAATATATTTCTTCATATTTACCTCCACCTGTAACCCCTCCAGATCCCTTCCTCTTCTCTACTCACCCAACTTTGTGTCCTCTTATTATTTTTTTAGACTTCTCAATTACAATTTGCCACTGCCCATACACTCTCACACCTAGGGTGTTATCAGGGGTAAGAACCCGCGTCTAGAGTGGTCTCATAGGCCCCGGGAGAAACCTGTTACTAGTCCCCTCCATGGCTATAGTATAAAACTGATGCCCAGTGACCAACTATCATACCCTCAGATGAGTGCATTATTTCTGTTCTCACCAGAGAAGCTGCATTTTGCAGTGGATGTCCAGGAGCGCAGAAACCCAGGTCCTTAGGTAGAGAATAAGATAATACGGAGTTCTCAGCAATTAATAGGACATATCGGCGGCACCTTCTTACACCAAGGCTCAGGAATCATTAAGGGAGCAGAGAGACTATAAGACTCAGAACCTTTGCTCCTCAAGTCTCAGTTCGTCCAGCCTCAAGGTGGAAGGAACTCGCATATCTGAACTTGACTTCAGTGGAACTCGGTTGGGGAAGGTTAGGAGACTGTGGGAACTACTGCCCATATGCACTTCTGAGATTTGTTCTCCTCTAAGTTTTGAAAGGTTTTATTCTCTTTGCACTATTAGGGATGAACTCCATGATTCTAGGTAGGGGCTCTACCACTGAGCCATACCCCCAGTCCCTCATTGGGGGTATTCTAGGCAGGGGCTCTACCACTGAGCCACACCCCTAGCCTCTTCCTTGGGGATTCTAGGCAGGGGCTCTACCACTGAGCCATGCCCACACCCCCTCCCTGAGGAATTCTAGGCAGGGGCTCTACTGTGGAGGCATGCTTAGCCTCTCACTAGACGAGTCTAGGCCACACCCCAGCACCTTAGCGCCTTAGCGCTCTATCAGAAGAGCATATCCCCATCCTAAGCTTCTTAAAATACTTAAAGGGAGATGCCATATATAAAATTGGGAAAAAAAGGAATAACACTACAGTTTCCTAGACATATTTGTAGTAGGAACAAGTGTGGCCCAGGGAGTTACTGCATTGAAATGTTTGAAAAATGACCGAGAAGGATATTTATTTATCTGTAAAAGCAAACCCACGCTGTCCGTGTTTCGTTCTTCTTAGGAAACCTGTTTGTTGGTCTATCTGTTACAGCGGCCTCCATGCACCCCTACATTCATTTATGTATTTAATGGATGGGGCTTTGCTTTCCAACTTCTATAGCAGAAAATATCTCATTTTATTAGAAGCTTGTTGGGGCGCGTGCACACACGGGGGGGGGTGTTGGCATTTCTAATCTAACTGCATACTGGTTGTTTTGGAGGTGGAGGAAGATGAGGCGGGAGAGAGTAGTGGTGAGACCAGAGGGAATTAGATTAGGATAAAGCGGGTGCACAGTATCCTGTAAGAGCAACGGCACAGCTAGCAATTTAATGTGCAGAAAGAGAGGAAGACCACCAGAGCCCCGAAGGGTCGGGAAGGACTTCGCCCTCCGCCTGAGCTTTGGGTACCAGAATGAGTTCTTAATAGGCGGGGGACATGTTTCAGGGAACCCTACAAGCCTAAATGGCTCCGAGCAAAGGATAATCTCTGGCCACATCTGATTGAAGCCAGGTGTGGCACGGCTGGTTTCTTTGAAGGATACCCATCTGTCCCCACACACAATACATCCCGCACCGGGCCGAGACTGTCAAGGCCAGAGCCAGGTGCCTGGGCTACGCGTATCCTTCCCCATCAGTCATACTGCAGGGAGCAGACAATTAATTCTGGAGCAAAATTGAAAGTCAGAGGCAGAGTCTAAAAGAACAGAATGACAATAATAAAGTACCCCAGCCTCGCATTAATCTCCCTCACTTCAGGCCTGTCACAGCCGGCCTGGCTGTGACTAATGCCAAGCTTTGCATACAGTGGTCACAGACACGAGCAGCGTGCTCCCTTTACAGCACCCGCGATGCGCTTTGTTGGGTTTTTGACTCCTGTAGAATAGTCGAAAAAATCATTGCTGCTGGTCATAGGTAAGGGGACAGAGTTCCTTCATCATGTAGAGGTGATGGATGCCTGGACATCACTTCGGCCATGAGAGCCGCTAAACTCTCTCTCTCTCTCTCTCTCTCTCTCTCTCTCTCTCTCTCTCTCTCTCTCTCTCTCTCTCTCTCTTTGCTGTCTGTCTCTCTCTGTCTGTCTCTCTGTCTCTGTCTGTCTGTCTCTCTCTCTCCATTCCTCCCTCTCTTCCTTCCTCCTCCTCTCACTCTGCCTTTCACTCCCCCTCCCTTCCTTACCCCTCTCTTTATTTATTCCTTCCTTTTTTCTTCGATTTGTATTACGCAGGCTGCCCCCTACCTACCCTCTGTAACTTGTAATCCTCCTGCGAAAGCCCCCTGCGTTCTGAGTTTGCAGGTGTGCACCATGATGCCCAGTCTAATGGTTACCTCTTAGAGACAGAATTCTATAATCCATCAAATTCCTTCTGAGCATAGAGAGAAGAAGAGAACATGCTCTTAGTCCAGGACCCACACATTTAAGTTGGAGGAAAAGAGATGGGGAGGAGAAAATATCCAGGGTTACGGCTAAGGTGGATGTGAGGGGTGGTCCTGGAAAAGAAGTTGCCCATGTGGTCAAGAAGAGACGTGTCTGGATGTGTCTGGGATGGAAGACTTAAAAGAGAGCATCCCAGGTCCTCCACGGCTCTTGTAGCCATCTTCCCAAGGGCTGGCCTCTGCGTATGGGTTGAGAAATCAGATGGCACTGGCCATTTGCACAGATCTATGTGGAGAGGCTCACTGCTGTAGCCACACCGTAGAACGGCTTGGATTGACAGGTGCTGGTGTGCTGGTCCCTCCCCCATTGGCCCTTTGCTCTGTCCTTGATACACCATCAGAATGGTGTCACCTTAGACTAGATAGAACAAGAGTATGTCAGCCTCAGGCGTTAGTTTGTATCTTGAGACTCTATCTGTGCCCTCCCCGCTGCTCCCATTTATCCCACCACACTTCATACACTTCATACGTGTGCTGTCCTGGGAGGACACAGCGAAGAGCGATTTCCTCATTTTTTACTGTTTCTTACCCTCTGTACTGCCTGGTTTTGTGTGTCAACTTGACACAGGCTGGAGTTATCACCCAGCAAAGAGCTTCAGTTGGGGAAGTGCCTCCATGAGATCCAGCTGTGGGGCATTTTCTCAGCTAGTGATCAAGGTGAGAGGGCCCCTATGGGTGGTGCCATCCCTGGGCTGGTAGTCTTGGGTTCTATAAGAGAGCAGGCTGAGCAAGCCAGGGGAAGCAAGCCAGGAAATAATACCCCTCCATGGCCTCTGCATCAGCTCCTGCTTCCTGACCTGCTTTGAGTTCCAGTCCTGACTTCCTTTGGTGATGAACAGCAATGTGGACGGTGTAAGCTGAATAAACCTTTTTCTCCCCAACTTGCTTCTTGGTCATGATGCTTGTGCAGGAACGGAAAGCCTGACCAAGACACCCTCCTTTGGTTTAGTCTGCAGAATGTTTCCCACGCCCGTTCTTGCAGGACCCACCTCTCCGTAGCCTTCAACATCCACAGCGAGGCTGGTAAACAGGTTTGGCTTTGTATTTGAAAGTGAACGTTCTCCATAGGCTCGGGGATTCCGCTCCTTGGTCTGCAGTTGCTTGCGCTGTTTGGGGAAGCTTAGGAGATGTAGCATTCTTGAGGGGGGGGAGTAACTTTGCGTGCAGGCTTTGAGTATAAGAAGCCCACTCTCCCTCCAGGTTGCTCTCTCTGCCTAAGGCCTGTAGTTCAAGATATGAGCTCCAAGCCTCCCTTTTCTACTACTGTGCCCACCAGTTGCTGCCAAGCCTTCCTGCCAAGAAGGACTCTCACCCTTCTGGAACCATAAGCCCACATAAACTCTTTCCTCCCTGACTTGCTTTTGGTCACTGTGCTCCATCACAGTAAGAGAGAAGCAACTAACATATGCTCGGCTTTCCTTGACAGGCCTTGCTCTGTAGCCCAGAGCCACACAGGGTGATGGCTGACAATCCTCCTGCCTCAGCTCTTGATGGCTGGGGTGCATAGGTTGGCTGCCAGTATGACTGAAGAAGATATGTGTTTGTTGAAGCCAATTCCCCATCGGTACAATGCTCCTTTCTACCCACCCAAGCAACTTGTAGGTGGACGTTTCCCAGACTTTGCATGCGTGACCAAAGACAATCCTAATGAGAATTCTAAGAACCCAATGTTTTGCCAGCACGTGCCATGACTCCCTGCAGTAAAATGTCCAAGACACCTTCCCCAGACTTCTTTGAAGGTTGAGGAGACCTTCTTGGCACCTGTATTTGCTTCATGTGGGTGAAGGCTTATTGAGCCTGTTTTAAAGAGCCACACTGTGCTCCAGGAAGGAGTACTAAAACTGTTCATGCTCCAAACCAGCAGGGAGAAGTGTACAGTTTTAGACCAGGACCTACAATGCCTACTATGAGATCTAGCTTTAACTTCCACTCCTCATTTGCTGTGCAACCTTGGGAAAACTGCTCTCCTTCTCGGGCTCTTCCCACCTCTGGGTGGTAGGTTTGGTGCCATCCGTTCCTTTAAGTGCATCTCCCTTGCTGTTTGTGACTGCGCACGCTTGTCGGTCTGTCCTTCCTCTTTTCATTTCTGCATTCCCCTGCCTAGCCGGCTGAGCCTGCTTTTTCTTTTATTTACTTAAAAACTTCCTTTTATATTCTTCTATTCTGATGAGTAAGGGTATTTTGTCTGCGTGCATAT
The DNA here is from genome assembly GCA_964023405.1 of Apodemus agrarius. Classification (NCBI taxonomy): domain Eukaryota; kingdom Metazoa; phylum Chordata; class Mammalia; order Rodentia; family Muridae; genus Apodemus; species Apodemus agrarius. The sequence continues at coordinate 23,733,203 of OZ030005.1, forward strand.
CTTGGTACCATATATGTGCCTGGTGCATATAAAGTCCAGAAAAGGGCATCGGTTCTCCTGGAAGTAGAGTTACAGCTGGTTGCGAGCCACCATGTGGGTGCTGGGAAATGAGCACAGACTCTGCCAGAGTGGTCAACTGTTCTTAAATCCCGAGTAATCTCCCCAGACCCTCGGACCAACTTGTTAGAATGGAGATGTTGGACAGTCAAGGTACAGCAAGCCAAGGAGAGAGAAAGAGCGTTTCCTTGCTGGAGCCAGGCACCCACTCACGCCTCCTTCCGTCCGTCCGAAGATCCATTAACATCGCGAAAGGCTTTGATGGACATCCGGGAATTGTGCAACATCGATTTCATTGTCATCTTTTTTTTTTTGCACAAGCAGTAAGTAGGCTAACATTTTAGGTGCAGAGTAATTATTCCCGAAAATCAAGACATCAGAATCAAGTTTGTAGTTAGCAGCTCGACATTTTGACAGGAGATGTGTGTGTGGGTCCTAGGGAGGCCTCGGAGTTCCTGAAAAGGTTGAAGTGTTCCATGCAGGCGCGAGGAAGGTGCAAGCACAGCACAGCAATGGGAGTGTGTGTGTGTGTGTGTGTGTGTGTGTGTGTGTGTGTGTGTGTGTGGAATGGGGGTGCTGCAGACATTCTGGGTGGGTCACCCATGCTCTGACCATGGAGGAACTTCCCATGGCTTCTCACTTCCTTGCCAGAGTCCAGTTAGTAGCAAAGACCCACTCAGCTACTGTACCCCCGAGTCTTCACTAACTCACACAGAAGCAGAACATGGAGACTCAGAGGGTCTGCCCTCCATTCCGTCCCATTCTGGGAGGGGGGCAGGGCACATAAGAGAAGCCATCAGGGATGGATTCTGGATTCTTGGGACAGGGGCTCTTTTTTACTTAAATGAGACCCATACGGATTGTCTGGACTTTGCCTGATGTGCACGATGGCCTTGTGTTGAGGGACAGCCCTTTGCTGCTGGCTAGAGACTAGCTGTGGCTGTTGCACAGTGACTGTAAGGGAGAGAGTGCTATGGGTGTACTAGGGAGAGCGCCATGCCTAGTCTCTGGACAGCCCTTCATCTGGCTGACATCTTTGATTGCATCAGGTCCCCTGAGTTTACCCCTAGAGCCTGAGCTTGTGATCCCATGCTGGGAGAGGATGCTGCGAGCTTCTGTGACTAGGTGGATGGACTTAAGCACAGTCCCCAAGTACAGTTCTTCAGTGTGCATAGACTTTTCCTGCCTAGAGGGAAATCTACCAAGCCACCAACTTAGGGGGATTATCATTGTTGCCACCCACATGAAGGTTCTGTGTCTGTAGATCTTACTAATGATGCTGGTTAGCTTTATGTCAACATGACACAAGCTGTAGTTATCTGAACCTCAAGTGAGACGATGCCTCCATGAAACAGATTGGCAAACCCATAGGGCATTTTCTTACTGATCAGTGTAGGAGGGCCCAGTCCATTGAGGGTGCAGTCAGTCTTGGGCTGCTGATTCTGGTACGTGTGTGTGTGTGTGTGTGTGTGTGTGTGTGTGTTGTAAAAAGCCAAGCTGAGCAAGCCTGAAAGGTCACCCCTCCATGATCTCTGCATCAGTTCCTGCCCTGTTTGAGTTATTGCCCTAACGTCCTTCAATGATGGACAATGATAAACCCTTTCCTCTACAAGCTGCTTTGGTCATAGTATTTATCACAACAATAGAAACCTTGAGTAAGAAGCTAACAAAGATAGAAAATATTTAAAAACCATTGTGTTCTCTATTAAACATGTATATACCATTTTCATTTTCATTATTCTTAAAGGGTACAATGTAATAGAGTGTGTTAGGTCTGTAAGTGATTTAGAGGTGATTTAAAGTCTATAGGAAGACATATGTAGGTGGTATACACACACACACACTGTGTGTCTTAGGGTTTTACTGCTGTGAACAGACACCATGATCAAGGCAACTCTTATAAGGGCAACATTTAATTAGGGCTGGCTTATTGATTCAGAGGTTTAGTCCATTATCATCAAGGTGGGAACATGGCAGCATCCAGGCAGGCATGGTGCAGGAGGAGCTGAGAGTTCTACATTTTCATCTGTAGACTGCTACCAGAATACTGGCTTCCAGGCAGCTAGGATGAGGGTCTTATAGCCCCCACCTACAATGACACACCTATTCCAACAGGGTCACATCTTCTAATAGTGCCACTATTTGTGGCTGATGTAGTGGTCCCTGTCTTCTGCCAAAAGAAGCTTCTTTGATGAGAGGTGGGAGTCATGCTAAGCAGGAAAGTTGTGCGTGAACTGAATATCTGGACTTTACATAAAGATCTTGACATTGGTCTCTATAGGGGAAAGTCTGTGTGGACTGAGAGATTATTGGGGTGTTAGTAGCTTTCTAATTAGTATGAAAACATGCTTCAGCAAAGAATTTTAAGGCAGGAGAAGTTTAGTTTGGCTTATAGTTTGAGGGTGTAGTCCGTCACTGAAGGTGTCATGGCAGCAGGAGCATGAGGCAGACAGTCACATTGCATTCCCAATCAGAAAGCAGAGAGCTGGACCCCGCTACTAAATTCACATCCTCCTTTTCAGTCTCAGTCTGGGATTCCAGTCCATGTCAGTGTGCTGCCCACGTTTAGAGTGCGTTTCCCTAACTTACTCTAATCTAGCAACTTCTTCACAGGCATGTGAACATGAAGTGAAAAAACATGGAGGTTTTCTTCCTAGATTGTTCTAGATCTTGTCAAGTTGACAACCAATATCTATCATACCTTCTGTCAACCTAACACTCAAACATGTCACTCTTAAGTCATAACCTTCTAATCTTTGTTCCATAGCTAAATGATGATCTCATAATTTAAAATTCACTCAGTCTAACTGCAAAAGTCCTACAGTCTTCTGCAGTTCCAACACACAAAAATCCAAATTTCAAGTCTTTTGGGAGACTCAAGGCATTCTATTAACTGCGAATGTCCATATGCAAAGGGCCATAATAAGCATTCTTACTGTCACAAAGAGGGATGGGCAAGTCAAGGGGAAAAAAAAAAAGAAATCTGAAAACCCAGTAGGGCAAAAATGACATCCTGAAGCTTCATGTCCAGCATCTGGGACTCATGATGGAGTTTTCTGAGTTCCAAAGGGCTTGGTTAGTCCTCCTCCTCCATCTCTGCTGCTAGTAGAGTAGGCTTGTCCTTGGCTGGATTCTAGTCCATGCTGCAGCTTTCCTTGGTGGATGTCTGGTGGTCTTGGCATCTCTAACATCTAAGGTCTCTGTTGGTTCTTGGGCTTCATACTCAGTTTCACACAGTCCCCTCTTGGAGCCCTGTTGCAGGCAGACCGTACCGGCCATACATTTTCCACCTTCAATAGCTTTCAAGAGCCTTTGTGCAATCTCTGTGGCCCGCTCACTCTTCCTTATTTTATGTCTTAAAAACCAGTATCATGTGGACTACATTGCCAAGTTCTGTGAGACTATCAAGATGTCGCCTGAGCCCCCTGGACCCCAGTGTCAGTGGCTTATGGGAGCATTTGAGATAGCCACTAGGGAATACTTCCTCGGGTGGCCACTTCTGAGCGGGGTACTCCTCACACTTTCGGCTATCTTCTTTGAAATTAATTTGTGTTTTCATACGTTGGAACGTTCCATGGGTGGGCTCTGACTCAGGGAATCTTTCCAGCACAGACCACGAGGGATCTGACTCAGGACATCTTCCTGACTGTCCTAGTGCGGACCATGAAGCCCCTCTGTGACAACCACAGCTTCTATTTCCTCTTCCTTGTTAGTAACTTCCAATCCAGTCATGTACATTTCTCACTGAACTTCACATTTTTCTTATTTTTACTTTCTCTCTCACTGTGGACCTGTATGATAACAATGACCAGTGACCATGTCACAGCCTGGACATTCCCCCATATTTAGATGTCTTCCACTAAACAAATTAATTCATTACTGTTGGGTTCAGTTCCATCAAATGAAACATTGCCAGACGGTATGTAGCACAATGCCCCAGACCCAGTTCTTAGTAAGGTCCCTTTTCTCCTCTGAAACCTCAAGATCTTCAAGATGCTGCCACAGCATCCGACTCACTCGTTCCGTGACCCACCAGTTCCCTTTCTGGCAGTCCTCTGTAACCGGCAAGCCCACACTCCAGTAACCAAAGAGAACCGCCAACCTCACATAACACAATACCCAGTAACCTGGTAGAATCATGACTCTTAAAGCTTAATTAACCAATCAGACTTATGTATCAATAATATCACAATTTACAAGTGCCAGTATAATAATTTTAGAGCCAATTGATAATGATAATGATAAAAGCTTTATCCCAATATTTGTAACCTAATGAAATCATAGCTACTTGTGGCTGGAAAATGCCACACGGGTCCGTGTCAGCATGCATCTTCCTTCCTCTTCCTACCCTGAGATGCCCCTCTCTCCTTGACTCTTAGTTCTGCCTCCATTTTTCCCTGTCCAGTCACAGGCCTCCTACTGCCCTAATATGATTGGACAGGGAAATTCTTGCAACAGTAGAGACTGTATTTCTTTTAGCATTCTGGCCTCCCAAACTCTCACTAGAATGTTTCTTTAAGCTCCACTTGCAGGGTTCTATGAATTTTTCTATCCCAGAGTTCCAAAGTCTTCCACACTCTTTCTAAAAATAAGTTCCCAACCCCGACGAACCACAGAGTCGGGCTTGTCACAGCAACAGCCCAACTCTCTGTATTAGTTTATTAGTCACTTTATTGTTTCTGTATCAAAATCCCTGATAAAAGTGAGCTAAAGAAAGAAGGGGTTATTTTGCCTCACAGTTTGGGGGTTCAAAACATCATTAAAGGGGAGTCATGGCAGAAAAAAATGTGAGGAAGCAGACAGAGAGAAAGAGAGAGAGAGAGAGAGAGAGAGAGAGAGAGAGAGAGAAGCTGGTGGTACTCAACTTCTTACTTGTAGTTCAGCCTGGGTTTTCACCCCAGGGATGGCACTGTCCCCATTTATATTGGGTCTGCCTCACTCAATTAACTGGGTCTAGAAACTCCCTCGCAGTCAAGCCTAGGTGTTTCTACCGGATGAATCTGGGTGACTCTAGAGCCTGTCACAAACCACCACAGTTGCACTTGTTGCCCTTGGCCAAGTGTTTTCCTCAGTAAACATCCGTGCTAGTTACAGATTTTATTTATTTATTTATTTATTTATTTATGTATTTATTTATGTATTTATTTATTTATTTATTTATTTATTTATTTGCAGTATCTGGCCTCCTCCTTGTACATGGATAGGAAACCATACGTTACAGAGGTAGCTGTTAAGCTTCTTGTCCTTCTTTTCCGAGGACAGGAAATCATATACTAGAGAGGTAGCTGTTAGCATTTTAAAAAATTCTGCACGAGTAAAACACATTTAGTATCTTATCACGCAAAAGCATCATCCTGAAAATGAGTTCCTTTACAGACCGATTCCTGTGTCTGTTTCAGTCGTCTCAGAATCTCTCTTCTCAGTAGAGAACTGTCTGTAAGTTACCTTATCCTTTAGTAATGGCAGAAAGCGAGGCCCTCAGCAGATGAAGACACCTTCGTTCAGCTTGTTGGAAGGGCTTATGCAAACAGCAACAGGGAGCAGAAACTGGGGCTCACGTTTGGATTTTGCCATGATCTGGGGCTGGCTCTGTCTCTGACGGCATTTCAGCCTCATCACCTCTGGACCTTTGCACCTGATCTTCTGATCCAGAAGGATCCACTCTTCCTTTGTTCCATGTCTTGGCTTGAGCATTTTGATTTTAATTAGTTTATTAAATGCTCAAAATTAAGCGTTTCTTTAAGACACTTTCAGATTAGCACATCATTGTATTTTGCCCATTTCCTCCTCACCCTCTTTACTGGCTCTTTCCCTTTTTCCAAATAGTCCTACTACACGTGTGTGTGTGTGTGTGTGTGTGTGTGTGTGTGTGTGTACACGCACACGTACACATGCACATGTCTGTTAGGTTCCACAGATGAGAGAGAGAATGTGTGCTATTTTCCCTACCCATCATCCTCTCTTGATTTGCACATGTGAACTCACAGCTTTATCTTTTACAATAGCTAAGATATGGAATCAGCCTAGATACCCCTCAACAGAATGGATAAGGGAAGGCATGGCATGTTTTTTTTTTGTTGTTGTTGTGTGTTTGTTTGTTGTCTGCAAAGATAGAGTAAGCTATTCCCTTTGCTAGGAAATGGGTGCAATGAAATCACCGTGATTAGCCAGACTCAGAGGGACAAATACCACATGCTTTCTCAGCTCAGGAATCAAATACAGCACGCTTTATCTGTTTGTCCATTCCCATGGTTCTGAGTACTCCTCAGACTTTGTCCTACTGACCTGTCTTGAATTATCAGGTAATCTCAGTTGGCCTCTGTATTCACAGGTGGATTATCTATTGATTCAATCAAGTGTAGATGCAAACACTATGTCAGTTGCATACATACTTAACAAGTCTATCATTTTTTCTTGTCATTATTCCATAAACCATGCAATATAGTGACGATTCACATATCATGCACATTGCATTATGTGTTATAAGAAATTTAGAGATGACTTAATTATGTAGAAAAATGGGAACAGATTATGAAGAATGTATATTTCATATAAGAGACTTGGGCACCCTCATACTACTGGTCTTAGGGGTCCTAAAACCAAATCTTTGATGGTTGGCTTTGATTTTTTTTTTTTTTAGCTTAACACCACCTAGGAAGGTAATCTTAGTGAGGAACTATCTAGACCAGCTTAGCTTGCGGACATGTCTATGGGGGATTGTTTTAACAGTTACTTAATGTAGGAAGACTCAGCCCACAGTGGGCAGCATCATTCCCTAGGCAATGAGCCCAGAAGAGTATTAGAGAGAGGAAAGCCAACTAAGAGCAAGCCAGGAAAGATGTGTTGCCTTTTTCTTTGTTTTTGATTGCGGAGGTGAGTTGAAGATCTAACTGCTTGCATTTCTGCCTGATTTCCTCAAATGATGGACTTTAATTAGGGAGTGTAAGCCAAATAAACTCTTTCCTTTTTCTGTTGCTTTTGTCAGGACATTTTATCACACTAACGAAAACGAAAGCAGAATACTTTGTATAGAGGGAGAGGGGAATGTACTTGAGCTGCCTGAGCTGAGCAAACTTGAGTGTAGTTGGAAGCAACCAGGCATCCAGGGGTCCTTTTCTAGTCTTTTGTCCCCGCTCCATGGCTTCTAAGAAGCTGCAAATGCCTACTTTTGAAGTGTTTCATTTTTAGACACAATTTCATTATATGGCCTAGGGTCAACCTGAATCCTATGACCCTCTTGCATCAGCCTCTGGAATAGCTTGGATTTGAACCTGACTGACATCTTAAAGGCTGAAAACTGTCATTATTTTTTATTATAAGTGTTAAGGCTAAGGATGAAGCTCAGTGACAGAGCACTTGCATGCTTGAGGTGCTAGGCTGAATCCTAGAACTGTAAAAACAAACAAACAAAGGAGGAAATCAGAAATAAAATGTCATCGAGGGTTTAAAGCGAACTAAGGGACACCCTGTGGCAGCCCTATTGCAGGTCAGGCACTTGTGAGGCCATTTTCCCCGCTACATGCTGGGCTGAGGAGGACGCCACTCTTCCACACTCTGGCTCTGCAGCTGGGCCCCAGCATTCCTCAACCAGAAGCTCCTCTTCTTCCTGCAAAACAAACAGGGAAAGAAAGGAATCTCCTGGTCCCAGTATTGCCCTTGGGTTCTCCTGAGTGGCACAGGAACTGCCCCCAAGCCCTGTCAATGTGGCTATCTTAGTTTCTTTCCAATGGTAATAGGTGTGGCTTCTGAGAGAAGAGGATCTGTGGACTCCCACGTGTCCTCAGTGCATAATGTATGCAGACATAGGGGAATCGGCGAGCCAGTCTCCTCTGACCTAAACTACCATCAGTGTGGATTCAATCATTTTGCTAGTATCTTATCTCAGACATTTCTCACGAATGTTATTCTTTCTGCCATCAATTGTCAATATTTAGAACTTCTCAATGCAACATGAAGAGCTAGAATTTAATCCCTACTCCATCACTGGCTGAGCACGTGATGAGAAGCAATGCCCTCCCTTTCCCCTCCCCCAGCCTCAGATTCACCTCTGTAAATGAGGAAACTACTGGACCTGGATTCTTTGGATGTGTCTGGTGTTAAATAGGGTAACTCATGCGTGTGAGAGTTTGTGAGTGTGACAGATGTTTGGTGAAGTAGCAAACCTCAGCACTGACTTCAAGGCCTAGGTCGGAGCGATCCCCTGTTGCTGTTTGTACAACTTGACCTTAGGATAGTATTTCTGGCACCTGAGGGTGAGCTCCCCGGTGTTTTGTTTTTGTTTTTTGTTTTTTTGTTTTTTTGTTTTTTTGTATTTTGTGTCTTGACTTTCTCAAAAAGGTTTTGAGGAAGAATTGGCCCAGAGTCTTCTCTGAGTGTAAGCCCCCTTTCAGGCATCCATCTTCCAGGGCCGTGGGAAAGCGAAGCCAGACCATTCCAAATGAGACACCTCATGGTTATTCTTCTCCCTTTTGGCAAAACACAAAACACCACCACCCCTTCCCACCCCCACCCCCAGTCTCCTTTTGTGCCACCGCAAACATTGCCATGGTTTTGGCGGGAAGGGGAAGTTATTTTGTGTATGTGTGAACCAGCATTTTGATAGACAGGGTAAGTTGCAATCCAATTCTAAACTATAGATTTTTCAAGCAGATTGATGTAACAAATTGTTAGCAAATAGCAGTTTGCAATTTGATGCTAATTAGACATAAGGCAAATATGTGCCATGACAAATTAGCAGCGAACCATACTGCGGAGGATTAGCGAGAGCTGGCACAGCTCGCCCCGCTTCGCACACCTCCCCACCACCGTCACCGTTGGGGCCTGAGCCAGCCTCGCCTCTCGGGGAGTGGGAGCTGGGAGACCAAGAGAATCCCAGATGATGCTAAGAGATGTTCCTCACCTTCTGTTTCCACCTGTGCCCACTGCTGCTCCGCACGTGCTGCCTGGAGATTAGGAAAAGGTTCTAGACGCTCATAGGCCATGCACAGATCTGTACGAAAACAGGAAACAGCTCTAGAAATGTTAAGGAGCCAAAGAAAAGCAGTAGAAAAGAATAAGAAAAATTCCACTCAATGACATCATTCTTGATTTCACATTCCCTCGTGGAACTTCTACATCTATGAGGAGTATATATGTAGTTTATTTTTAAAATATTTTATTTGAAAATGTCGTATGTTGGTAGAATTATTTTGAGTGTATCTACCCGCCACCACCTACCTGTAACCCCTTCCCCCGTGTTGTCCACTTCATCATCCTGCTGACTTCACAGTCTCTCCTTTTTATTGTTTTTAGTAACCTACTGAGTTCAGCCAGGGTTGTCTACATGTGGCTCAGGGTTCTGTGGCTGTCCACGGGGACAGGGACTTTGAGACAGCGGCCACAAACACGCAATGGACAGTGACTGGCTTTCTGTTGTGTAGGTCCCATGCATGATCCAAGCTACACTGAGCTGACAACGGGAGCACCATTTCACAACCCTTACATTCTCTGCCTTCCTCTCCCTGGAGGTTCTCTGGACCATGGACTACAAGAAGCTGCCAGCAAACAGGGGTTCTCAACTTGTGGGTTTTAACCCATTTGGAGTAAAATGACCCTTTAATAGGGATCACCCAAGACCACTGGAAATATCAAATATTATATTATGATTCAAAACAGTAGCAAAATAGCAGTTATGAAGTAGCAACAAAAATAATTTTATGGGTGGGGGCCACCACAATATGAGGAGCTATATTAAAGGGTCACAGCGTTAGGAAGGTAGGTTGAGAACCACTGATGTAGGTAATCCATCCATGCCTGTCTATGCAGAGTTATTTTATACATAACATGACCCACACCCTCCACTTCTTTTCACATGCTATTACTTCAATACCATGAAAAGAGTCATATATTTTTCTAAAGAGCCACACAGTTGTTTGTCTTCTATTAATTCACCCACTAGTTTTGTTAACTGCATTCCTTCATTATCAACGTGGAGACTGTGCATACATTTCTGCAGTCATAATAAGCTCGGCAATGCTAAGGCATGCTTGAGAATTCATCTCTCCCATACTGTTTCCCGGAAGTTCCCCTGGAGTCAGTGCGGAAGTTCCGGTGGAGGTTTCGTTCTTTCAGAGTCTCCATTTTGGATCCTCTACCAATCCCAGTCGCTCTTTAATGTTTTGCTAATTAGAAGGCAGGAACCACTTGTTGAGGATGGCTTATTTATTTACAGGTGGGTAAATAAATCACTTCCTACAAAGCCTGTAAGTACTTCGTGAGATTCCATTCATTTCCACAATTCCTTTGCTAAATGTCTGTAGTTATAGAGACCTTCATGAGTTCTTATAAGCGTGAGTTGTTGGGAGATGATGCTCTGGTGTGGCTTTGCAGGTTAATCATTGTACACGTACTTGAGCCTTTACCCAGGGAGATGAGTGTGGGTCTTGGAGCTGTGGGCCCTGAGGAAGACTGGTCAAAGAGCTGCCTAACCTTTGTGTGCCGACTGGATGACACCTAGGTTCTAGCCCAAGGAACCTTGAGCTTGGGAAAGCCCCTTAATCCTCAGTCTTTGTTTCCCAGATTAAAGTCGGGAGCTCTGCATGGCTCTGCCTCTTCAAGTGAACTTGGCAGGGCTATAACAAATGAAGAAGAGAAGAGGGCAGTAGTGCTGTGGTTAATTCTCTATAAAGGTATAAGGTGGGGTCCATGTGCATACCACAGGGGGTCATGTGGAAGGTAGCATCATTAGTGGCATCAACAAGCCTGTGTCTGTCAGTGCTCATTGGTCAAGTCCTCTAACTGACGATTATTTCACTTGGGAAAATGACCCATTTTTAATGTCTGTTGCTCAATCACTTCTCTGCCTCTGTTGACACATCTAAGAGAGGGCCAGATAAACTTCTAAGGTATGCAATCACATTGCTGTCTCAGTAACTACCCTTTATCTCCTCCTTTCCACAATGTCAATCTGTGTCCCCTTTCCTTGTCTCATTGCTTTGGAGACACTTTCAGCCAAAGAGCAAGTCAGAATGCTGACAAGAGGCCTTGCCCAGACGCTGTCCCTGTCAGGGGATGAGGCAAATGCTTATTACCACATATGTTAAAAGTGGGTTCTGACCATTTTTAATCAAGTAAAAGATTTAATAGTGTATTTTTTTTACTCTATTCATGCATTTAAAAATTCAGAATGTCTACCAGATTTTATCAGATTTTATAGTTATACAACTATGGATAATATGGATAATATTGTTTCTTTTTTTGTATTTGTGGGTCTATGCTGTATTTGTATTTCTGAATGTTGAATTAGCTTTATTTTCCTTAAATAAGACAGACTCATAATGGATTATTTCCTAAGTTTGTTCATTTATTTATTCATCTATCTATCTATCTATCTATCTATCTATCTATCTATCCATCATCTATCTATCTATCTATCTATCTATCTATCTATCTATCTATCATAAATCATCTCACTACTTATCATCTACCTACATATCTATCTATCTATCTATCTATCTATCTATCTATCTATCTATGAATCTATTTATCATGTGTCTATCATCTATCTCTCTATCTCTATCATCTCTATCCTCCCTCTACCTGTCATCTGTCTTTCCATCTGTATTTCTGTCTATCTAACAATCAAGAGACAGTTTTGCTATACATCTCGGGCTGGCCTGGGACTTAATCCATAACCCAGTCTGGATTGCAACTTTCCATCTTTTGGCCCCCACTTCCTGAGTACTGGGCTTACAAACATGAGTCACCATGCCTAGCTGGTAAGTGGAATAGAATTCAGCTATTTTGTTGAAGCATGTCAGGCAGAACAACTAAAGAACCAAAGCTGTGAGTGTACAGAAGCTTCTGAACGTTTATTGAGTAATTGATCACAACAGATTTTGTGAGAGAGTCGTGAGGTGTGACATGGAAAAACAAATCAAGATTGGGAATTTAGCACCCTGTGTCCTATACCAAGGAGGTGAGGTCTAGACATGTGGGTGGATGATGCTTAAAGCTGGAGGACATGTCAATCTTGGGAGCATAAGAAGCAAGATGAGAAAGGTGTGGGTAGGTCTTGGGAAAACATCAAGATGTCTTAATTCACAGATGGGGCGCCTATGAGATAGAACAGCAGCAGGGAACCTGGCCTAAAGAAGAGCTTGACAAGACAGCCAGGGTGGTGAAGTGAGAGAGGAAACAGGTCTCGGATTGGCTGCTTGTAGGATTGGCTGGAGCAGATTTCAGATGGATTAAATGAGCAAAAGCATCAAGGAGATAGCGGTAGACAGAGAACATGAAGGGCATCTCATCTCAGGTATCACTAACATGATCATTCCTACAGTTGTTCCCCTCCAAATTGGTGACAGATGCCCCAGAAGTTTTCTGAAATAACTCAGGCATAGTAAGATGTCATGTGACTGTAGGAACACAGGCAATTGTGGAAGAGAAACCAATGAAGTAGAAAAACAGCAGGAAGCAGCTCAGGAAAGCCATGTTTAATTTCTTTCTTAAGCCCCCTCTGGGGGAATTCTCCAGACAGTTTTGAGAATGATCAATAATGAGTGTTGCCATGAATTTATTTTCCTTGCAAATCTTTATTTAAACAGGATGTAATAGGCTGTATCCTGCCAGTCCTCTGGGCAGTCTGGGACACGTGGGGTTTGGAGAGTTGGTTATTATCAGAGAGTATCCCTTCTGTGCATGATGCAGAGGCCAATTCTCTGGCGGCTGTGAGGTTGGAAGGATGACACCTTGACCAGCTAGAGCATCCAGCAGGAGAATCATTTGTGTTAATGAGAGTTAAATAGTTATGCTCATGAATGCTTTCCTTAAAGCCCACCATAATGTATGATTGTAATATTTTTAAAGATTTATTTTTATTCATATCTCTCTGTGTGGGGTCATGCACATGTGAGTGTACATGCTCATGGAGGCCAGAAAAGGGCATCAGAACCCCTGGAATTGGAGTTACAAGCAGTTGTGAGCCTCCTAGGGTGGGTGTTGAGAACTGAACTTGAGTCTTCTGCAAGAGCAATTTGTGCTCCTAACTACTAAGTCATTCTTTCCAGCCCTTCTCTATCATAATTTTATTTAAACTTTTTTTGCTTTCAATTATTATTTAGGTAAGGGAAGGGGAAGGGTTGATGTTTCCAGCTAGAAACCCTGAAGTCAGGCAGAATCCACATAGGTTCTATGGAAGTCACTGGACTACAACACTGGGCTACATCATTGTCATGACAGATGACTCTGGTCTTTTGTTCCTAGAGATATGCCCAGAGGAGGGTGTCACTGAACCTCACCTTCAACACATGTGCCTTGGAATGAAAAAGTGGAAGGAGCTGGGGATTTGTGGATGTGTTCTTGTTTTCCAATCATATGATATGTCTTTTCACAAAGCACCTGGATACTTGTTTCCAAGATTGGAATTGAACTTCCACATTAGGCAACAGAGAACAACTTTCTTCCCAAGCTACTAAGTTTTCAGGCTTGGAAACTCACTGACACTGCTGTGAAGTGGCATGCCTAAAACACGTATTTGTCTCACTTTCTTAGAATCCTGTCAACAAGAGTCAAAATATCACCATGCACTCTGCCCTTTATGAGCTATGAAAGTCTCAGTCACTATAACTATGGTGAGGCTTAGGCATTTAAAATGATAAGGTCCTCGTGGACTCTGGAACAGGTCACCCCCCTACTGCACTATCATATGTTCAGTAGCTGTAGGCTCTGTTGTGATGCTACTTTCCATTTTTGATAGCTCTGTTTTTCTTCCCTCCCCCCTCTCTCCCTCCCTCTCCTCATTTCTTTCTTTTCTCCCTCCCTCCTTTCCTTCCTCCATCTTCTTAAGTGAAATCACTTAGGAATTTATTGGTTTCATTGATATTTTCAAGGAACAGGGTTTGGTTCCATTTTGATCTACAGAACCAACTATAGTTTCAGTTTTAACTACATTGAGTTTATATTTACTATTTGTATTTTATATTTATTTTCTCCTGTTTTCTCCCAGAATAACACATTCTTTTCTTCTTCATTTTTGTGGTGAAAACATCCATGACTGATATTGGACACTACTTTTTTCTATATTGGCATGTGGCATTGTAAATTTCCTCCTAGTTCCTGCTTTATTTGTAACCACCACAGACCAATATGTAGTTTATTCTGTTCAAAATAGTTGCCTTTTTCTTCAGTTTAAAATATCTTCTAACATCTAATAAGACAATTTAACCTTTACACCATTTGTGACTGTAAATGTAAAATGTTGCTGGGGGTGGCGGTTAATACTCTCATATATTTCTAAAACTACTCTGAAAAAAATCTCTGCATTCTAATTTGAGTGTTTAGGCCATTTATAATTAATATGATTATTAGTACAATGATATTCAAATTTACCATCTTCACAATTTCTTTTTATTCATTCCAAATACTCTTTATTTCTCTTGTACTCTATGTTTATAATGATGAAATATACTCTATGAGTTGATTTTATTTCCTTTGTTGGTTCATTAGTTATAACACTTCACTGTTAACTTTAGTAAGTGTTTTAGGGGAAACAATATGTCTGTAATCTATCACTGTCTACCTTCATTATTGTCCTACATTTCAGATAGTAAAGAACACTGTGACAACTTCACCTTTTTTCTAGCCTTTTTGCTATTGTATGATATATTTTACTCATAACATTTTATGTATGTTGTAAACTCTGTGTCTTAGTTACTGCTCTGTTGATGTAAGAGATATGACCAAGACCGCTTGTAAACATTTAACAGTGGCCTTGCTTAGAGTTTTAGTGGGCTAAATCATGACCATCATGGCAAGGAGCATGGTGATACAAGAGCAGCCATGACCTTGGAACAGTAGCTTGAAGCTCACCTCCTGAAACTTAGGCAGAGAGGCACATGCACATGCACACCTGGGCTCACACCGGCGCGTGAGCATGGACACACACACACACACACACACACACACACTCACAGAGATAGAGAAACTGACAGACAGAGACAAAGAGAGACAGACAGAGAGACAGAGACTGGGTGTAATGTGGGTTTTTGACCTCAAAGCCTCAGTGACACACCTCTTCCAACAAAGCTACATCTCTTAATCCTTCCTAAACAGTTCCACCTGCAAGGAACCAAGCATTCAAATATATGAACCTATGAGGTCCATTCTCATTCAAATCATCAAACCCTGTGATAAATCATTTTGTTAAAAAATCAGTTACTTTCTAAAAGATTTATAATATTAGAAGGATAAACATTTTATCTTTAGTGTATATTTACCATTTCCATCCTCATTCTTTTGTGTGGCTCTTTCCTGAGTGTCTAAAAGGCTTCTATTTAACCTTCAGTTTTCATGATAGTTTTACTGGGAATAGAACTAATGGTTTTTTTTTCCTTCTGGCTATTAAACTTTTCAATTATCTTCTTATAATCACACATACTACATTTTTGGAACAGCTTTTGGGAATTTGTTACTATTCTGTCTATTTTTCTATATATAATGTGTCTTATTCTTTGGTTGGACATCTTTCATTCATTTAAGAAATTTTATTATCCTGTAATTTGCTCATTTTTTATTGAGCTTCTTTTTCATATGTAAATTGTGTTTTTTCTTTGATTGGGTGCCTTTATTATTAGTCTGTATTTATTTTTTTGAATGACAGGTTTCATGATAACATTTTAAAGCAGGTATAGATTGTACTTTGCTCATATTCTTATCCTTGTATACACGTGCATTTATTTAATGTCTGGGTTCACATTTTCCCACATTTAGGAATGTCTTAGCCTCTGTCCTCTTTATAATTTCCCTGTTCTTCTTTTTTTGAGTCTCCAATATCATTGTGATTTGGCATTTCTCCCTCTTCAATAAATGGTTTTTAAATCTTTTTTATTCCCATTTTGTTCTGGACAAAGCCTTATTCTTCCTTATTCTAACCAGCTTCAATCATGTTTTCTCCCTTATACATTGTGGTTTTCAACTTTTTGACTTTTAAAAATTATCTTGGAATAAAGAGATCACCTAGTGGGTAAATGCTGTACAAAGGTGAGGGTCTGAATTTGGATACTGAGAACCTATGTTAAGTTAGATATGGCAGCTGGCATACAGCTGTAATTCTAATGCTCTTACAGTGAAGTGAGATTACAGGAGAACCCCAGGAGGCTCATGGGTCTGATAATGTCATAGAATACACTGTGGCAAGAAACAATAGAAAGTCAACAGTATCATGTACATGCTGTGGCTCTTACATGTCCATGCTCATAATTCTCTCTCTCTCTCTCTCTCTCTCTCTCTCTCTCTCTCTCTCTCTCTCTCTGTCTGTCTGTCTGTCTCTGTCTCTGTTGTCTGTCTGTCTGTCTGTCTCTCTCTCTCTCTCTCTCTCTCTCTCTCTCTCTCTCACACACACACACACACATATACACACCATACATAGTTACTCTTTTAAGTGGACATAGCATTAAATGGATGCTTAACGACATATTTTTAGCCCTATAGATTAGTACATCAATCAACATTAATCAGAGAAGCTTCTGTTTGCAGTAGATGAAAATGAACACAGACTCACAAACTGATTAAGGAGCAGAGGATGAAAGACTGTAAAATACCCCCCATGTCTCTCTCTCTCTCTCTCTCTCTCTCACACACACACACACACACACACACATGCCATAGGCTTCAGGGGGAGGCATTGTGGAAGATGAAGGTGTTGTAATAGAGGGTGGTAAATGTCTACAAAGAGACAGTGTCTTCTGGACACAACAGAGCAGTTGTACATATGAACATTGTATTGTGTGGCAGCACGCACATGCCCTGCACAAGCTCAAGCCAGACAAAATCTCCACACAGACAGGAAAGTGGGAATGAAGTTCACACCTAGCTAAGGAGCTATTGGCAGTTGATAGCTGCTCGGAGAGGGAGACCTGGTTTTGGTTAAGGGTGTGGCCTCTAGAGGTCCTCCACCCTCCAGTGAAAGCCACACATTCAAGAGCAAATGGACTGTACAAACTATCCTTGATAGTTTTTGGTGTTTTTAAGAGGACACAAAGTTGAAAAGATAGGGAAGGAGATGGACCTAAGGGGTCAGAGGAGGAGATGTACATAAGCTGAGTACGTTGTGTGAAATTCTTGAAGCACGAATAAAAATGAGAAGATTGGGAGACTTATCCCTGATGTTATATTTCCAAAGTGCGATGGTATTATTAAAATGTGTGAGGGGGCAATGAAAATGGGTGAATATGTAAAATTAAATTGATAATAAATGCATCTGAAATGTTAAAGAACATGGAATCTCTCACGTGTGTCCTTAGCATACTGAACTGGAGAACGGATTCATAATGACTGCCTTAACGTTCTTCCCGGTAGCTTTGTCAAGGAGCCCAGAAGCTCCACGGGTGTGACAGCTTCAGCACCGAGTGATGCGCTCAGTCCTCCACCCTGTTAGGAAGCTTCTCTTCCCTGGTGCTGTGAATTCAGACATCTAGGTAGAATCCAATCACCTCTGACAGTTCTTACATACAGGATCTTTCTGGTATTTTCCCCTACTGGATAATTTCTCTGCACAAATGGAATTATTATTAGCACCTATCTGAGGAACTGAGGAGAACCCAGCTAGATCTCCAGAATTTTCGGAGTGCTGTTTGAAGCTGGTCTCTTTGGGTTATGGAGCTCAGTTTGAGCCCTCTTCCATTGTTCTATGGCCTGAGACTCTTCCTAGAAGTAACTTTAAGGTATTATAGCAGGGGCTGGAGAGATGGCTCAGCAGTTAAGAGCACTTACTGCTCTTCCAGAGGTCCCAAGTTCAATTCCCAGCAACCACATGATAGCTTACAACTGTCTGTAATGAGATCTGATGGCCTCTTCTGGTGTGTCTTAAGACAGCTACAGTGTATTCATATACATAAATAATTCTTTTAATAAAAGGTATTATAGCAGGAATCTCACTGACTTCACTCTCTTGGAAAGCCCTCCCCCACCCCCAAGCTTCTGGCTGTGTAGGATCTTAAATCCATATTACACACATATTTCCTTCAGCTTTTAAGGTGACAGAGTAAATCCATTTACCATTGGCTTGTCAGTTTCTGAAATGAAAGCTACCTTCATCTTGCCTCACTTTCCTCTCTCTCCCTCCTTCCCCCTGTCATACGTGTGTGTGTATGTATGTGTGTGTGTGTGTGTGTGTGTGTGTGTGTGTGTAAGTGTGTGTATGTATTTACATGTGCATTTGCTGGCCAGAGATATATGTCAGGAGTCTTCCTCTATCAGTCTTCATCTTACATTTTGAGGCAGAGTCTCTCCCTAAACACAGAACTCATCATTTTCCTTCAACTGGGCCTACTGGGCAGTGAGCCCCAAGGATCTTCTTGTCTCTACGCCCTCTCCCATGCTGCGTTTGCAGGCACATGTTGCCCTGCCCAGCTTTTTACATCAGTTGCGGGGATCAAAACTGAAGTCCTCATGCTGCATAGCAAACACATTCTTGAGAGCTATTTCTCTGGCCTCTATGCTCATTCTTTAAAAGGTCTTTTCTTTCTTTTTTTCCTTGCCCACCTGACGCTTTTATTTCGAGCCATATTAAATGGATTAGATAGAATTAGGTCTATTTGGGGTTTACATATTAAATGTACCAGATAAGATTTATTCAGTGATGAGTAACAGGAATCACAAGTATGACTTACATAAGTATTTTACTTGTTGAGTTACGAATTTAAAAGCATATAAAAGTGAATCTAGAGCTGTCATTTAGGGTCTTGGCTTCTTTCATCTTTGTAGCCTGTAATTCTGAGCACACAGACATCATCATCCTCTTGGAGGCAAGATGGCTGCTTCGCTTCATTGCACTGGACAGTCTTGGCTATGTGAAAGACTGCAGTGTTTAAAAGGGAAGAATGGATTTCTACACTATAACAGTATTAGATCGTTATGACAAAGGTTTTAAATGTTGGAAAGATGAAGTTTATGGTTCATGTCAATGACTGAGCCATCTCCTGAGCCCACAAACACATGCCCTTAGTATTTGTTTCCGGCTCTTCTTCCCCCTCCCTGTTTTTATTGGATATATTCTATATTTACATTTCATTTCCCTTTTCCTGGTTCCCCGTCCCCCAAAGGTCCCACATGCCCTTTTCCCTCCCCCTGTTCCCCCATCCACCCCTTCCCACTTCCCTGTTCTGGCATTCCCCTACACTGATGCTTTGAGCCTTTCCAGAACCAGGGTCCACTCCTTCCTTCTTGTCGGACATCATTTGGTATGTGGATTGTGTCTTTGGTGTCCCAAGATTCTAGGCTGATATCCACTTATCAGTGAGTGCATACCATGGGTATTTTTTTAAGACTAGGTTACCTCACTTAGTATGATGTTCTCCAGTTCCATCCATTTCTCTAAGAATTTCATGAATTCATTGTTTCTAATGGCTGAATAGTAAGTACTCCATTGTGTATATATACCACATTTTTTTTTATCCATTCCTCTGTTGAGGGACATCTGGGTTCTTTCCAGCTTCTGGCTATTATAAATAAGGCTGCTATGAGCATAGTGGAGTATGTATCCTTATTGCATGCTGGAGAATCTTCTGGGTATATGCCCAGGAGTGGTATGGCTGGGTCCTCCGGAAGTATCATGTCCAGTTTTCTGAGGAACCGCCAGACTGTTTTCCAGAGTGGTTGTACCAGCTTGCAGTCCCACCAGCAGTGGAGGAGTGTTCCTCTTTCTCCACATCCTCGCCAACACCTGCTGTTTCCTGAGTTTTTAATCTTAGCTATTCTGACTGGTGTGAGGTGAAATCTCAGGGTTGTTTTGATTTGCATTGCTCTAATGACTCATGTTGTTGAACATTTTTTAAGGCGTTTCTCAGCCATCTGAATTTCTTCAGGTGAAAAGTCTTTGTTTAGCTCTGTACCCTATTTTTTGATAGGGTTTTTTGGTTTTCTAGGGTCTAACGTCTTGAGTTCTTTGTATACATTGTATATTAGCCCTCTGTCAGATGTACAATTGGTGAAGATCTTTTCCCAATTTGTTGGTTGCCAATTTGTCCTTTTGACAGTGTATTTTGCCTTACAGAAACTTTATAATTTTATGAGGTCCCATTTGTCTATTCTTGATCTCAGAGCCTAAGCTATTGGTGTTCTGTTCAGGGTCCTCAAGGGTCTTCCCCAGTTTCTTTTCTATTAGTTTCAGTGTGTTTGGTTTTATGTGGAGGTCCTTGATCTACTTGGAGTTGAACTTAATACAAGAAGATAAGAGTGGATCAATACTCATTCTTCTGCATGTTGACCTCCAGTTGAGCCAGCACCATTTGTTGAAAAGGCTATCTTTTTTCCACTGGATGTTTTCAGCTCCTTTGTTGAAGATCAATTGGCCATAAATGTGTGGGTTCAATTCTGGGTCTTCAATCCTATTCCATTGATCTGCCTCCCTGTCACTGTACCAATACCATGCAGTTTTTAACACTATTGCTCTGTAATATTGCTTGAGATCTGGGATACTGATTCCCCCAGAAGTTCTTTTACTGTTGATAATAGTTTTAGCTATCCTGGGCTTTTTTGTTATTCCAGATGAATTTGAGAATTGCTCTTTCTAACTCTATGAAGAACTGAGTTGGGATTTTGATGGGGATTGCGTTGAATCTGTATATTGCTTTTGGCAAGATGGCCATTTTAACTATATTAATGCTGCCAACCCATGAGCATGGAAGATTTTTCCATTTTCTGAGGTCTTCTTCCATTTCCTTCTTCAGAGACCTGAAGTTTTGTCATACAAATCTTTCACTTGTTTGGTTAGAGTCACACCAAGATACTTTAAATTGTTTGTGGCTATTGTGAAGGGTGTCATTTCCCTAATTTCTTTCTCAGCCTGCTTATCCTTTGAGTATAGGAAGGCCACTGATTTGCTTGAGTTGATTTTATAACCAGCCACTTTGCTGAAGTTGTTTATCAGCTGTAGGAGTTCTCTGGTGGAATTTTTTGGGTCATTTAAGTATACTATCATATCATCTGCGAATAGTGATAGTTTGACTTCTTCCTTTCTAATTTGTATCCCTTTAACTTCCTTATGTTGTCGAATTGCTCTAGCTAGTACCTCAAGTACTATATTGAAAAGATATGGTGAGAGGGGGCAGCCTTGTCTAGTCCCTGATTTTAGTGAGGTTGCTTCAAGTTTCTCTCTGTTTATTTTGACGTTCGCTACCGGTCTGCTGTAAATTGCTTTTACTATGTTTAGGTATGGGCCTTGAATTCCTGTTCTTTCCAAGACTTTTAGCATGAAAGGATGCTGAATTTTGTTAAGCGCTTTTTCAGCATCCAATGAGATGACCATGTGTTTTTTTTCCTTGACTTTGTTTATGTAGTGGATTACATTGATGGATTTCTGTATATTGAACCATCCCTGCATCCCTGGGATGAAGCCATCTTGATCATGGTGAATGATCATTTTGATGTGTTCTTGGATTCGGTTGGCAAGAATTTTATTGAGTATTTTTGCATCGATGTTCATAAGGGAAATTGGTCTGAAGTTCTCTTTCTTAGTTGGATCTTTGTGTGGTTTTGGTATCGGGGTAATTGTGGCTTTGTAGAATGAGTTGGGTAGTATTCCTTCTGTTTCTATTTTGTGGAATAGTTTGAAGAGTATTGGAATTAGGTCTTCTTTGAAGATCTGATAGAATTCTACACTAAAACCATCTGGTCCTGTGCTTTTTTTGGTTGGAAGACTTTCTATGACCCCTTCTATGTCTTTGGGGGATATGGGAGCTATTTAGACGATGTATTTGATCCTGATTTAATTTTGGTCTTTGGGATCTGTCTAGGAAATTGTCCATTTCTTCCAGGTTCTACAGTTGTGTTGAGTATAGGCTTTTGTAGTAGGATCTGATGATTTTTTTAATTTCCTCAGTTTCTGTTGTTATATCTCCCTTTTCATTTCTAATTTTTTAATTTGGATACTGTCTCTGTGCCCTTTGGTAAGTCTGGCTAAGGGTTTATCTATCTTGTTGATTTTCTCTAAGAGCCAGCTCCTGGTTTTGTTGATTCTTTGTATGGTTCTCTTTGTTTCAATTTGATTGATATCAGCCCTGTGATGGATGATTTCCTATCTTCTACTCCTCCTGGGTGAAATAGCTTCTTTTTATTCCAGAGCTTTCAGGTGTGCCGTTAAGTTGCTAGTATATGCTCTCTCCTGTTTCATTTTGGAGGTGCTCAGGGCTATGAGTTTTCCTCTTATCACTGCTTTCATTGTGTCCCATAGATTCGGGTATGTTGTACCTTCATTTTCATTAAATTCTAAAAAGTCTTTGATTTCTTTCTTTATTTCTTCCTTGACTAAGGTATCATTGAGTAGAATATTGTCAGCCTCCATGTGTATGTGGACTTTCTTTTGTTTTTGTTGCTATTGAAGACCACTCTTACTCCATGGTGATCTGATAGGAGGCATGGGATTAGTTCGATCTTTTTATATTTGTTGAGGTCTGTCTTGTGACCAATTATGTGGTCGATTTTGGAGAAGGTACCATGAGGTGCTGAGAAAAAGGTATAGTCTTTTGCTTTAGGATGAAATGTTCTATATATATATCTGTTAAATCCAATTGGTCTAAAGCTTCAGTAAGTTTCCCTGTGTCCCTGTTTAGTTTCTGTTTTCCTGATCGGTCCATTGAGGATAGTGGAGTGTTGAGGTTCCCCCACAATCATTGTGTTATGTGCAATGTGTGCTTTGACATTTAGTAAAGTTTCTTTTACGAATGAGGGTGCCCTTGTATTTGGAGCATAGATGTTCAGAATTGTGAGTTCTTCTTGGTGGATTTTTCCTTTGACCAGCAAGAAGTGACCTTCTGTGTCTCTTTTGATAACTTCAGGTTGAAAGTCAATTTCTTCTGATATTAGAATGGCTATTCCAGCTCGTTTCCTGAGACCATTTGCTTGTAAAATTTTCTTCCAGCCTTTTATTCTAAGGTAGTGTTTGTCTTTGACCCTGAGCTGTGCAGCAAAATGTAGGGTCCTGTTTCCGTATCCAGTCTGTTAGTCTATGTCTTTTTATTGGGGAATTGTGTCCATTGATGTTAAGAGACATTAAGGAATAGTGATTATTTCTTCCTGTCATTTTTGATGTTATTTTTGTTTTTGAGTGGTTATCTTCTTTTGAGTTTGATGGAAGAAGGTTACTATCTTGCTTTTTCCAGGGTGTAGTTTCCCTCCTTGTATTGGAGTTTTCCTCCTATTATCCTTTGTAGGGCTGGTTAGTAGGGTTAGTGGAAAGATATTGTGTAAATTTGGTCTTGTCATGGAATATTTTGATTTCTCCATCTACGTTGATTGAGAGTTTTGCTGGGTATAGTAGTTTTGGCTGACATTTGTGTTCTCTTAGAGTCTGCATGAGATCTGCCCAGGATTTTCTAGCTTTCATGGTCTCAGGTGAGAAGTCTGGTGTAATTCTGATAGGTCTTCCTTTATATGTTACTTGGCCTTTTTCTCTTACTGCCTTTAATATTCTTTCTTTGTTTAGTGCATTTGGGGTTTTGATTATTATGCGATGGAGGGGGTATTTCTGATCTGATCCAGTCTGTTTAGAGTTCTGTAGGCTTCTTGTATATTCATGGGCATCTCTCTCTTTAGGTTAGGGAAGTTTTCTTCCATAATTTTATTGAAGATATTTGCTGTCCCTTTAAATTGTAGATCTTCACTCTCATCTATCCCTATAATCCTTAGTTTTGATCTTCTCATTGTGTCCTGGATTTCCTGGATATTTTGGGTTACAAGCCTTTTGCATTTTGCATTTTCTTTGACTGGGGAGTCAATGGTTTCTATGCTATCTTCAGCATCTGTGATTCTTACTTCTGTCTCTTGTATTCTGTTGTTTATATTTGCATCTACGACCCCTGATTTCTTCCCAATGTTTTCTATCTCCAAAGTTGTCTCCCTTTGTGATTTCTTAGTTGTTTCTACCTCTGTGTTTAGATCCTGGATGGTTTTACTCAGTTCCTTCACTTGTTTGTGTGTGTTTTCTTGAAATTCTTTGATATTTTTGTGTTTCCTCTTTCATGACTTCTGCCTGTTGACTCAATTTCTCCTGCATTTCTTTCAGTGATTTTTTTTTCATTTCCTCTTTATTGGCTTCTGTCTGTTGACCCATATTCTCCTGGAATTCTTTAAGTGATTTTTGTGTTTCCATTGTAAGGGCTTCTAATCTATTCATGTTCCCCTGCATTTCTTTAAGAGATTTGTTTATGTCTTTTTTGTGTTCCTCTAGAAGCATCATGACCAGTGCTTTTAAATCCAAATCTTGTTTTTCTGATGTGTTGAGGTATCCAGGACTTGCTGTGGTTGGAGAATTGGGTTCAGATGGTGCCATATTGCCTTGGTTTCTATTAGTAATGTTCCTATGTTTGCCTTTTGCCATCTGTTTATTTCTGGAGTTAGTTGGTCTTGTTGTTACTGGTTGGTGTTTGAAGTTCCTGTGAGCCTGGCATTTGGTGCTGCTGTTGTTGAGGGCATCCGTGCTCCTGAGGTGGAGACCGGAAGGTTTCTGCTTCTGAGCTCCAAATTACCTCCTCAGCTCTGCTGGGCCGGACCCAAGTCTCCCCCCTGGCTTGCTGCTGGACGCGCAATTGGCCTCCTCCCACTGTCTCCTCTTGGCCTGCCTAGTTGCCAGCTCTTAAGAATCAAATCTTTTTTTCACCGATCTGGGCTCATCTGTTAGATCTTTATGGTGACCTGGGCTCCTCTGTTGGTTCTTTATGGTTACCTGGTCAGGCCACCAGCTCCAAGATGGTGGTGGGTCTCGGGGCTCTGTCTAACCGTGGGATTCCCTGCAGGACCGGAGCTTCCCTGGTTGGACTGCTGGAGCCTAGATGGTGGCGCTCTCAGTCCACAGGGCTCTGTGTGGTTAGCTGTCTGTGGTGCCCCGAGGCAAGATGGCTGCCTCCGCTATAATCCAGGCACAGACCCCTGAGCAAGTTGGTGCCAGCGTGGGTCAGTGCAGAGACTGCCTGTGGAGCTGTTCTGGCTCTGGGTGCAGGCAAGAGCCTGACGGGGTAGTTGATGTTAGACTAGGACTCTGTCCACGTACCTAGCCCCAGCCACCAGCTGTCTTCAGTGGCCCGATTACAAGGTCTGTTCAGTGAGTGCATACCATGTGTGTTCTTTTGTGATTGGCTTGTCTCACTCAGGATGACATTCTCCAGTTCCACCCACTTCCCTAAGAATTTCATAAATTCATTGTTTTTAATAGCTGAGTAGTATTCCTTGGTGTAAATAGAACACACATGGTATGCACTCACTGATAAGCGGATATTAGCCTAGAAGCTTGGAATATGCAAGAAACAATTCACATATCAAATAATGCCCAAGAAGAAGGAAAGAGAGGCCCCTGGTCCTGGAAAGGCTCAGTGCACCAATATAGGGGAATACCTAAGGGACAGGGAAATGGGAAGGGGGTGATTGGGGAACAGGGGCAGGGAAGAGAGCTTATGGCACTTTCAGGGAGAGGGATCCAGGAAAAGGGGAAATCATTTGAAATGTGTATAAAGAATATATGGGGGGAGGGGAAAGGTCTTTTCAGCAGCTATATAAGTCCAGTTAATGGTTGTCCCTGTTAGTGTTGAGTATCCAGATCTCTCATGAAAGACACAAGGGTTCAGTTCCCCAGTGGCAAAGCTGTGTTCTAGACTTGGTGCTATGGACACAGCTCACTGGGGAGTGCACCAGCTTGGTATACAATGTGAGAACTATTTTCTTCTGACATTTAAATTTATCTTTGTGTTTTATCTTTTCCTTTTTCCTTGGCTTGATTTAGTTAAAATCAGTTATAAGATTAAATATGAAATTATTCATTTGTGACAAAATTTTAATGGTGAAAGTATATTTTGAAGCATGTGGTATGATGGGGCTACATTGACCTCATTTTAGTGTACACATCATCTCATTAATGTATGGTATTTTTGAAGATATTGCTTAAAAATTCACCTCTGTGATTTTCACTGGTGACCTTTGGTTTTCATTGATGACCTTTGGACTTGCCACTTGGGACCTCAATTGTGTTAATGTTCAGTTTATATCTCTTCTTGGTGTGTTGAGAGTGTTTATCATGAAGTTTATTGGGTTTTGCCAGTGGCTCTTTATGCATTCATTGAAGGGATCTTACATTGCTTTCTTTCTTTGTTTAAGATAAAATATTTATGCATATATGTGCACTTGGGTGCTTGGATGTGTAAGTGGCAACAGAAGCCAGAAGAGGGATCCAAAACCCCTGAAAACTGTAATTACTGACAGTCGTTGAGCTGCCATGTGGGTGCTAGGAATCAAATCCTGAGAGCAGCCAGTGCTCTTAATGGTTGAGCCTTCTCTCCAGCCCCCTGTTGTTCATAGAGGTGTACATTTTCTGTATGTGTGCTCTCTCTATTCCCGAATTGTCCATTTTATGGCTCTGCATTTATTTTCATTTTATTCACTTCAAATTTTCATCGTTCTTTAGTGTGTAGTGTAGACAACTCTGGGAGGAACCTGGAGACAGGATCCAAGGAAGTGACCATGGAGGAACACTGCTTTCTGGATTATTACTAATGGCTCATTCATTGGGTTCTCTACCATCTGAGACCACTTGCTCAGAGGAGGCAGCACCCACAGTAAGCTTATCCCTCTGATGTGGGTGCTGGGAACTAAACCTGGGTTCTCTGCTAGAGCAGCAAGTGCTCTTAATCATTGAGCTATTTCTAAAGCCTCATAATTTTTGTTTTACATAAATTCCAGATCTGAGAAGAAAACACAGCTAAATCTGGCACTTGGTATAAACGGTCCTGAGCACACACTGGGAATGACTGGAGGCTTTATTTTTACGCAGAGTTCAGTAGCTCTGAAGGATCTCTCTGAATTCCAAGTGGTGTCTAGAAATTGACAAGTGTCTAGAGATGTTGGCAACCTATCAAGAGGCATCATTCAGCTAGTATACCCTGTTGTATTAGGGAGTTTGCTTAGCTTTAGGCTGGAGTGAACAAATGCTTGGTGTGCAAGGTGTAGTAAGCTCTAGAAAGAAGGGGCATCCAAACACCAGAAAGTAGCACCATAGCCCACCTGCATGTTTTGTTTTGAATATCACTTACAACAACATCTCCCAGGTAAAATGTAATACCACCCACTGCATCTGAGTCTTTCTTTGAAGCAATCAGTGGCCCATCTACTCACATTGAAAATTGGAGCCGAGACATTACATTCACCAATCCATCTCTGCATCCGTTCACATGGTCGCCACCATATAGTGTGTTCCAGGAGCTACTGAGTGAGTGAGGAATTCCAAGAGTGAGCCAAAGAAGAGAGGCTGTAGGGGAGGGAGGGATGCTGAGAAAATGTCACCTGAAAAGTCACTGGATGGAGAGTGGGTCTCAGTGGAGCAGAAAGACTGAGGGGACCAAAAAGCAATGTCAGAAGGATAGGCAATGAGGTGAAATCCACAAGCATCTGATGCTAAATGACAAAAATGCATGACAAAAGCAACTTAAGGTTATATCTTGGCTCAGGGTTTAAGGACGATGCCTTTCTTCACGATGAGAAAGTCATGGGGCAGGTGTGTGAGGTATCTGGTCACACTGTATCTACGGTGAGGAAACAGAGAGGGAAGCGAGAGCGAGCTGGGTTATAAGACTAGAAGGCCCACAATAAGTAACACACGTCCTCTGGTTAACTGCCACCCACGGATCTCACCAACTCCCCTACCACTTGGTACCAAGTGTTCAAACTCATGAGCTTAGGGTTGGGGGCAGCATCAAAGCTCAACACTAAGAGTGAAGGAAAGCTGTGAGAAGTTCACAAACAGAGAAGAAGCATTGGCCATTTTTGTCAGGATAGAATATTTTTCTTTGGAACAATTTTAGATGTAGAGAAAATTTGACAAGGCAGTCTAGACTGAGAGTTCTTATATAACCAGATTCCCTAATGAATTATACCTTGCATTGGTATGGGACTGCATTTGTTGTAGTTGTTGAGTTTGTACTGACATAATTATAACCTGGACGAATGTTTTACTTGTTTATTCTTGTTTTTGATGTGATTACCCTACCCCTGCCCCCTGCCCCCTGCCCCCGCCCCCTGCCCAGGTATTCCATGAAAGATGCTGTGTGATATCTATCACTGGCCTTTTTGGTTGTGAAGGTTTCTTAGACTTTTTATCATCTCAGTGACCTTGACAGCTTTCTAATAGATATACTTGTGAAGTATTTTGTAGAATGCTTCTTTGTTGGAGTTACACTTACATAATAACTCAACTGGATTGGGTAGATTTTTTTTAAATCACAATTTAATTCATTTGGGAATGAGGAGTGAAGCGCAATTTTCATCACACATAAGAGTCTATTTCATCAATGTGCCATATCACTGGTAATGTTGACCTTTACCACTCATTGAGGTCATGTCAGGTAAAACTTCCAGAATAAAAATAAACAAGAATGTGAAAGTGTGGTGGTTGGTTTTAATTGTCAACATCTACAATCACATGGAAAAGGAGTTTCAGTGAAGGAGTATTTAAATCATGTTGGCCTCTGGGCATGGGGATTCCCGTGATTATCTTGAGATGGGAAGACCACTGTCCACTGTGGGTGGCACCATTCACTATGCAGGGAGAAATGGAGCTGAGCATCAGTGAGTAACTGGATGTAACATGACCATTTCTCTCCATCTCTTGCCACAGTGCCTTCCCTTCTATGGCAGGCTAAACTTGCAATTGTGAGCTCAACTAAACTCTTTCTCCCTTAAGCTTTGTGGTATATTTTTATCACAGTAACAGAAATGTTACTTTCTATTCAATCTTGAATAGAAAGTGAAACTAAATTTGGCACTATCTACAATTACCTGAGAAGAGACACTCAGTAAACAGTTGTCTAGCTTGACATGTCTACATGTCTAAGGTTGACATGCAACCATGTTTGTGGGGCTCTACTCTCCTCTCATCTGCTCCCCTCCCCTTTCCCTTCCTCTGCCCTATCTTTTCCTTCCCCTCTCCTCTCCCTTTCCTTTCCCTTCCCTTCCCTCCCCTCCCCTTTGCCTTCCCCTCCCCTCCCCTTTCCCTTTCCCTCCCCTTTCCCTTCCCTTCCCTTTTCCCTTCCCCTCCCCTTTCCCTTCCCCTCCCCCTTTCCTTTCCTCCCCATCTCCTCCTCCTTCCCTCCCCTCCCCTCCCCTCCCCTCCCCTCCCCTCCCCTCCCCTCTCCTCTCCTCTCCTCTCCTCTCCTCTCCTCTCCTCTCCTCTCCTCTCCCTTCCCTTCCCTTCCCTTCCCTTTCCTTCCCTTCCCTTTCCATTCCCTTCCCTTTCTTTCCTTTCCTTGTCTTTTCTGTCCCATCCTGTCCTTTCCCTTCCCTTCTCTTCCAAGATATTTTTATGCTTTTTTTAATTAACATAGAATCATAGTACTTTGTCCCTTCCATTTTTTCCCCTCCATCCTTTCCCATACCTGTAATCATATATTTTTCACAACCTATCTTTGCTAAGGGTTTAACCTCCTCTCTAGCCTACCTCCCACCAGAGTTAGTGGAAAAGAAAGGTTATTAGGAGACAGGGGAAGTGAACCTATTTAGAAATATTTCTTTGGAGTAATTCCAATCTTTATTGTTCTTAGTCCAGTCCACTAGCAGACACCCACCACAAAAGAATCACCAGCTACAGGCCAGTCCACTCAGCAAACAACACATATGAATCAGGAACTGCAGTTCAGTCCAGAATAAACTATAAGCCTGAGTCAGCAGAAGCAGCAAGAAGCTGCAGGAATCTCACGAGAAGTTCTTCGGTGAGTTTCTCTCTATGAAGTCACCACAAGTGAAGCTCAGCAATGCAATGTAAAGTGAACCAGTACATGCATGCCATTAGCAGAGACTAGCAACATGAAGCAAATCAAACCAATGTTCCATCTCCTAGTCTATGGGCTCATATTTACATTCCTTCTAAATGTCATGAGTCCTTTTATATGTTTGCTATAGCAAAACATCCTTTCACCTTTGTCTGCTTCAGCAAAACATTCTTACACATGTCTGCTTTGGCAAAATATTCTTTTACCAGTATGCCCCAACAAAACATCATTTGACATTGCTAACTCTCTAAAGAAACCAGAAGTTTCCCCTTCACATACCCCACTTACAGACTGATAGTCTTTTTGTCTTTGATTGTTATTGTTACATACATCTATTTGTCAGGCAGTGGGGGCACACATCTTTAATCCCATAGCCTTTAATGGCAGAAAGAGACAGGTAGATCTCTGAGTTTGAGACGAGCCTGGTCTACAGAGTGAGTTCTAGGACAGCTAAGGGCAACATGGATATTTATGTATAAATGTATAAATACAACCTTCTAAGCTTAGTTTTGTTTATGTGCATATGGTTTCAGGGATTGCCATTCTTTGTTGGGTAACCAACAATGTAAAAGGATATGCCCATTCTAGAAGATACCTTACCCCATATAGAACAAGAGTGGATAAAGCTTAGCTATGATGATTTCATTTCCTTTGAAAAGCTACTTTCTTATTTTTTCAACTTGTTTTTGCATACTGTTGCCCACAATTTACATTGCCACCAACAATTTGTGAGGGTTCAGAATTTGTATAATTTTTGTCTTTTAGATATTAGATTGTAATTTTTACCTGCAATTATTTGCCTCACAAGAGACTAATAGTCAGATCATGTAATACACTACAACATGTGTAAATTATAAAAGTAATTCAATTGTAAGTTGGCATATGAGCCAAAGTGATACTTTTAAAGAAGAGATAGAAATGGCCTTTTTAAAGTGCACATCCTTCCAATGTGTCAGAGTTCTGTCTTTTTATGTTCAGTCTAACAAGTCATTATTTTAAAGGTAAGTTTATTGTAGCTAACACTAGGCTGTACCATGAGTACTTGTATTTAGACCATTTATATTTAATGTAATCATTCTTGGATTTTAGTCTAACTTTTTTTTCTAATGTACCATTTGGGTCTCTTTCTTCCTTCCTTCCTTCCTTCCTTCCTTCCTTTCTTTCTTTCTTTCTTTCTTTCTTTCTTTCTTTCTTTCTTTCTTTCTTCCTTACTTCCTTCCTTCCTTCTTTCCTTCCTTCCTTTGTGTATTTCTTGCTTTTCTGTACCTTCATGAGAAAGTTTTAAAATCCTACTTTGATTTATTTATATGTTTTCAGTATCTTATTATAATGGTTCATCTTTATAATCAACTGGACATCTAGAAAATTATTAAAGCTCACCTTTGGTTGTGTCTCTGTGGGCATAATGAGAGATGATTAGATTGACTATTTGGAAGTGGTGGAACTGGAGAAGATGGGGTCACTAGAGGCATGCTTTTGTGAGTAGATGTTGGCTCTGACCCACACCTGTTTTGCCCCTTACCCTCCTAGCAACCCAGGATGCTGCTGTGCAGTGGGTAGCCCTGCTCTACCATGCTCTTTGTCAATGTGCTTCTGCCTTGTCTGAAGTCCAGAAATAATTTGAATTATTATGAACCAAAATTAATTTTCTTCATTTAAATATTTTCTCTTAGGTGTTTGTCACAGGAAGGAGAATCTAAAGCAATCACTTTATGCATTTTCTTAATGGTTATGGCAATCTTAAGACAAACACCTGGCTCTGACACCTTAAGTGATGTGTAGGTTGCAAATGTCTCTCAAGACTCCTTACTTTGTCCTCACCCATTCTTTAAATGTGTTTCAAGGTATTACTTCTATATACTTTTTAGTTACCATATCAAACACATTATCATTTTAGTCATGAAGAAGTGGAGGGATTTATGTAATGCTTATTTATATTTCTTTTTAATTCTTTCTATTGTTTTCCTTCCTTTAAATTCTCCCTTTGCTGCATTTTTATTTCTAGCTGGAGAAATATTTTATCTATTCTAGAATATATAAATTATTTTAGTTTCTTTATGTCCAAAAATGTACTTAGATGGGACTAGAAAGATGGCTCAGCAGTTAAGAACAAGTACAGCTCTTGCAGACTATCCAAGTTTGGTCTTTGGGACCCACATCTGGTGTCCCACAACCACCTTTAAGTCCAACTCTAAGAGATCCAATGGCTCTGGTGTCTCCAGACACCTGCACTCACATTCAAGTACTCACACACAAATGCCTGTGCACACATATAGTTGTAAATAAAATAAACATTAAATCTGAGAATGTAGCTCACTAGTGAGCCATTTGCCTGGCATATACTGGACTCTGGGTTTGATTACCAGAACCAGAAAATAAACACAACCAACCATCCAAGAACAACAATAACATCACCCCCAAATAAAACAAAAACATCTTAAAAATCCCTTATCAGACAAAGGATTGATGATTGACAATACCTTTAATAGAGCACTTGAAAAATATTGAACCACTGTCTTCTGGCTTCTGCAGTTTCCAGTGAAAACCCTATTGTCTTTCAAATCAGTACTTATGTATATGGGTGCTTTGTGTTAGTTAGATTTCTAGGACTGTAACAAAATACCCAAGGCAGTCCACCTTAAAAGAGTCTAAGGTCATTTGACTTGCTGTTTTGTAGATTTCAGTCTACATGGAATGGCCACATTGCTTTGGGCCCTGTGGTAAAGCCAGGTGTTACCACAGTAGGGTCAGGTGATAGAGAAGGCAGCCAAGAAGCAAAGAAGGTGGGAAGGAGGGCTGGGCCTCAATATCCCCACTGAGAACACACTTCCATGACAGAAAGTCTCCCATAAGCCTCATGTCTAAATTCTTTTATCACCCCAAAAAAGCTGAGCTGGAAGCAGGTTAAAATCCAGACCATAGCCCATGTGGTTTCTCTCTGGTTTTCACTGTTATTTTTTGCTATTTCATGTTTGGTATGGTTACCTCTCTGCTTATGGTATGGACATTTTAAGTTGAAAATATGTCAAGATACATTTTACTTATCTATGTATTACATAGATAATACCTATGTAAGACATAGGTATTTATGCATACACGTCTATTCACCAGACACATACCTGATGTTCTTGGAGGCCAAAAGAGCACATCAGATTCCCTAGAAGTGGAATCACAGACGGCTGTGCATAATATGTATGCAAGAATTGAACCTGGGTCTTCTGGCAAAGCAGCCAGTGCTCTTAACTGCTAAGCCATCTCCCCAGCCCTGCCCAAAATATTTTAAAGCATTGTAACTTAAACATACTCCGAACGCTTCCATTAGCCTGCCATTTTGCAGAACCACCTAACAGAAAACCCATTATACAATCAAGACCTGAGTAGCTCATGCCAGTAATGAGTACTATATTGAAAATAAAGGAAACAGAATGGCTTCCTGGGTGTGGTTCCCACTGTTATCAAGTTGAAAGTAAAGTTAGCCATTGTCCCTCAAGGACTCTTGGTATTTTAATGGAGGTGCATCTTGGTGTAATGGGGGAAGATGCGGTGTAGCTTTGTGAGTCAGAAAGTTTATCTTGTAAACCAATTTTCAGTGTTTGATTATTATGTGTTTGAATACACTTTGGCATGGCTCCTCTCTCTTTTCCACCCCTGTCTCTGATGCAAGTTTCTGCCCAATGAACCCCAGAGGCACTGCTAAATGTCCCTGTGCTCTTTCAGAGGAAACTGATTCATTTGGATCTGACTTAAGTTCCCTTTGTCACACTCAGCTCTTGGCTGACACCGGTGGAGTTTTCCATTTTAGTTATCATTTCTATGACATCCTTCAGTTCATTTGACAACTTCTATTTCTTTTGTCTGTTTATTTGCTTGTTTGTTTTAAATGTATCTGATGAGAATGTTGGGTGTTTATTGAAGCCATTTTGGTGATGTGTGCCCTAAAATCTTTCTTATATGCACCCAATGCCTGTTTAGTCTCAGTACTGCCCCTTAGCTGATTGTTGTTCATTCGAAATACGATTTTCCAGGTCCTTGGTGGCAAGTGTGCTGGCTTTCATGAGCTCCCAAGAGCTCCTACCCAGAGTATTGATGGGAGACTGTGGACCCCTGTCAATCTTCCCTGCTGATAGCCATTCTGCATAGGTATAGTGTTTGACCCACTTTTGTAGATGTCAGAGTTTTAAGCTCTTATGGTGCTGCTCAGACTTGTAAGGCTAGGACTCCTGATCAATCTTTGATGGCTTCATCTGTGAAAACAGAAGGTGCTTCTTGGGCGTGCCTGGGGGCACCACATCATCCACTATAGACGAGAGGTAGATTCTGGTGGGGTAGAGGTCTCTGTAGGCTTCTGCATGGAGGTCAGCGAGGCACAGGGCATTGCTGTGACTGTTGCTGCCTGCAGTTTAGACTGTCTACTGATGCCTGGGGCTGAGATCTGGGATATCCCAGGGCTCCACTGCTGCCATAGAGGATAGTTGAGATAGTTGAGAGGCTTTTTTAATGACCTTCATTGTATACCAAGTGCCAGGCAACTGGGCTTTGATGCAGTCATGGCTGCCTTTAGATTAGATCACTGTCCCAAGTTGCAGTTGTGGGGAAGAGTTAGGCACTTCCCATTGGGTCTTTTTGTTGAGCTTTTTCTCCAACTACTTCTTGCACTCACGTTCCTGTGTGTGCATCTCTCTCTCTCTCTCTCTCTCTCTCTCTCTCTCTCTCTCTGTGTGTGTGTGTGTGTGTGTGTGTGTGTGTGTGTATTGGCAGTTCTGGAGTGCAGGTTTGGCTGAACCCTAACCTGCTAGTATATGAGAGGTCAAAAGCTAAGCTGGGTGGCAGGTGGGCAGGGTGCTGGGGAGATGGTGGAATAAGTCAGAACATGCTAGGCTGGGACACTTGGCCCCCTCCTCCAGCTTTTCTGTGCTTATGGTTGTACATGCACGTCCCCACAGGTGCTTTTCCACTACACCTTCCCTCTCACACACCCAGTAACTGAAAATGCAAACTTAGGGAACTCCAGCACTGCCCACCCTCTTCTTTCAGCATGCTGGATCTCCTCATCATTGTCTGCTGAGCAATGTGCCCAACAACAGTGATTTGTGAAGTCCGGGGCAGGGAACAATGAGCCTGAATTCTGCTCCTGTCCTGGGAATCCGCTCTAGGGTTTGGTTTGCTTGTTTCATTTAGATATTTAGGTGTGTTGGGGCGGGGGTGGAAAGGCTGGGAGAGACAGAGGCACAGATACTCACAGGGACACAAACACAAATACATAGACAGACACACACATGGACACATAGATACAGACACAGACACACTCACACGTACATACAGAGACAGAGACACAGAGAGATGCTATTTAGCTTAGACTAGCTTTGGACTCATGATCCTCCTGCCTCAGCTTCCCAAGTACTGGGATCATACATGTATGATCTGATGTACACACCCTGCTGAAAGATGCTTTTAGCATCCCAGTTAATCAAATGATCATCTGATGTTTAATCCCACACGTGTACCTTTCCACTGGGGAAGAAAGCCAGTGGGATCCTATTAAAAAGATTGCTCTTACTTACCCAAGTTCTTCATCCTCCTCCTGTGCCCACTGGGACCCTCCTACCTACATGGAGTGCAAACATCTTTTAACATTGCCTTTTGTCTTAACCTCTTCCTTGTTGACTAGAAGTCAGCTTCATCCATGTCAGGTGAGGTGGAGCCCTCTGCAGAGGAGACCTTGTATCCGATTAGCCCACTGTCCCAGTCCAAGCTTGGTGCTCTGTGCAGATAATATCTGCTGCTTTTGTGGTCCTGATGCAGAGAGAGGGTTTCCCATCTGAAAATGGTTGGATATACAGAGCTACCCTATTTAGCTGTTGTTTGGATGCATGGTGCTGTCTCTAAGGGTACAGGCCATTAACCAAGCCATCTCTAGGAAGAAACCAGGGTCGAATGTCCATTGCAAAGAGTTAGGGTGTAGCCTTGAATCCTTCAGTAAAGCTCTCCAGGAAGCCTACTAATAACCCTATTTCCTGTGTCAGGTCCTGCACCTGTCACATTGTCATGGCGCTAGAGCAGCTAACTGCCAAGGAACCCTGACTGTGAGTAAGGGCATCGGGCCAGACCTCTGTGTGTTTAGAACCAGCCTTCCAGCCTCTAAATGGCAATGCTCTTGGTTGAATGCCTTTCTGTCTGAATTCCAGGCTCAGGTCCTGGACATATCACTCAGATCCAGCCTCATGATGGGCTTGTCCAGTCTCCAGGCAGAATAATGTGTTCTTAAGAAGCAGGCTTGAGAGGATCCCTGTTCCGAGGCCCTCAGCTCCATGGAAGGTGAGGCTGCAGAGTGGGTGGCAGCCCTGCCTGACCAGCAAAGGAAGAGGGCTGGAGAGGCTGTGCCCTTCTTGAGCATGGGGAAGGCCTATTGCCTAGGCTAGCCCACTGCAGCCAGAGGGTCCCTCTGGTGTATTCTGCCCAATGACAGAGTATTTACTGTTCTACTCACATTCTATTTCTTCCTGTTTGGCCATCGCTTTTCTGCCGGGAGCCCGTTCTTGGGACATTGCTGGCACCATGGAGAAAAGCTGTCATGAGGTAGCCCATTCTTCAGGGGGAAGATGTAAATTCAATCCAAAAATACAATAGGAAGCAAGGGTGTAGAGAGCCATTGACAGGTAAGAAGGGAGCAGAGCCCCGCCTCCAAGTCACAATTCACAAACCAAATGAAGCTCAAGAAGAAGGAAGAACAAAGTATGGATAGTCTGGGCCTTCTTAGAAGGGGGTACAAAATACCCACAGGAGGAGATACAGTGACAAAATGTGGAGCAGAGCCTGAGGGAAAAAACATCCAGAGACTACCACACCTAGTGATCCATCCCATATACAGTTACAAAACCCAGACATTGTTGTGGATGACAATAAGGGCTTGCTGATAGGAGCCTGATATAGCTGTCACCTGGGAGGCTCTGCCAGTGCAGGACAAATACCGAGCGGGATATTCTCAGCCAACCATTCAGCTGAGCACAGGGTCCCCAATGGAGGAGCTGGAGAAAGGACCCAGGTTTTGCAGTGCCATAGGAGGAACAACAATATGAACCACCCAGTACTCCGGAAACTCCCAGGGACTAAACCATGAACCAGAGTACACATGGAGGGACCCATGGCTCCAGATGCATATGCAGCAGAGGATGGCCTTGTTGGACATCAAAGGGAGGAGAGGCCCTTGGACCTGAGAAGGCTAAATGCCTCAGTATAGGGGAATGCCAGGACAGGGAAGTGGGAGTGGGTGGATTGGTGAGCAGGGGGAGCTGGGATGGGTTAGGGGATTTTTGGGTTGGGGAGAACCAGGAAAGGGGACAACATTTAGATTGTAAATAAAGAATTTATCTAATAAAAAAAGAAAGGAAAGGAAAGGACTTCTTGTGGAGGCAAAGGCATGGCAGCAGGTGACAAGGCCAGCCTGCCAGTCAGACCACAGAGCTATCCCATTTCTT
The DNA here is from genome assembly GCA_964023405.1 of Apodemus agrarius. Lineage (NCBI taxonomy): Eukaryota > Metazoa > Chordata > Mammalia > Rodentia > Muridae > Apodemus > Apodemus agrarius. Next base: position 23,770,515 of record OZ030005.1, read on the forward strand.
CCTGGAGTGACCCACTTCCTCTCCTGAGGTTCCACCATTTTTTACTTTCCCAAGCAGCACTATCAGCAGGGGACCAACCGCTAAACCACGGGATGCATTTCACATATTCAGACCACTCCAAGAACCATCTCAAATCCTGGATAAGGGACCAGGAGAACATGGGATGTCTCAGAAACTCATAGCCCAGTTCATGGAAGGTGTCACGTGAGCTACGGGCAGGACCCCCCCCCCCGGGTCCCCTGGGTCCCTGGTGTGATGGAAAGCATCCCTTCTCTCCCCTGCAAGGGAGCCATGTCTGCAGGGAAAGCCATTTCCCAGCCACTACCTTCCTGGCACTGTCTTTCTTTCTCCCCCCTTCTCCCCGGCGACCACTCTGACCCCAGGGCCTTTGAACATGCTGTCCTTCTGTTTGGAACATACTTTCCTTTGATATTTGCACTGTTAAGCTCTTTCTGGTCCCTCAAATCTCAACTTGAATCGTTCTGCCTCTCCTACGTCTGATCCCTATCACTCTCTCCAAGTGCTCTGTGTTGTGTGTCAAAAATTCTTTGTCTATCCTTCTTTCTCCGTTATCACCCTGCTCCTTTGGGAAGGTAAGACCCTGGGCATGAGAAGTAGGTCTCTCCAGGACCATGAGCGAGCCCAGTGTGGCCTTCTTATAAATGCCATTCAGCTCAGGGGACCCCAGGTTACTTCTTCCAAGACACTCTGCTACAGCAGGAAGCTCAGCACTGTCAGAAAGCAGAAGGATTTGTTTTGAAGGGAAATAAAAGGAAATACATTTTTAATCTCCACCAACATATGATGAATGCTAACAAGGTGTTTTGGAAATAGGAAACGCAGAGGGGGGTAGCTTATGTTTCTGGTCAGATGAAGCCGCAATCAAATCTTTATGGAAGCAAAGAAACCATAATGGGAAGATTTAACAACTGAAAGGACTAGGGGAGATTTTCCTTCCCTGAACCTAGGTACTGCTTTGTGGAGTGGGGGACCCAGAGTATCAGTGGAAGTCCAGCCAAGTGGCAGCAGCCCACAGGGACTCTGGAAGGACCCTGACTCCCGGCTCCTTCCCTCACAGTCATGCTCCCTGCAGAAGATCTTGCACACAAAGGCCTGTTTTCCTTCCCATCAGCAGAAAGAGTCACCCCACAGAAGCACTAATGCCTGGACTGGCGGACCCACGCGGTCACAGCTTTGTTCCCTAGAAGCAAGCCAATTAGCGGCCCTGGCTATTATTTATATTTCCTGCAATATATCAGTAAAATCGTGTTGATGATTTATCGTGGATATTATGGTATTGTCAGCATAATTTATTCAGATCCTGCTGAGAATACCTGCAAAATTAAGTAAAAGAAATGGCAACGGATCCATCGCTTTCCAAAGATATTTCTGAGCCTCTCTCTCTCTCCTCTCTCTCATCTCTGTCTCCCCCTTCTCGCCTTTTTAATGAGGATGTATGTTAAGAAAAATCATGGACCACTTACCTATTAAATTGTTCCGAGATCGTCTACATTCAAAGTTCCCTGAATATTATTTCCCCCTCTCTTCCCTTTGGAGAATAGAATTTGGACTTTTACTTAACTTTCTACATCTTTTGTTTTCAATTTAGTGTTTCAAAAGAAGAAAAAAAGGCAGGTTTTTTTTTTTTTTATTCTCTGTAGTTTAGATGTAGTGTGTAGATGCATACAAGGCTTCCCTTTCTGTGCATAAAACATCCTATTTCTGCCTCAAGTTCAAATATCCCCGCCTGCTGGGAAATAATTGTTACCTATTCCAATTAGAGAGAAAATATTCTGGGCGTTGAAGCCATGCGTCATGTGGGCCGTGCAGAGAGCTGTTTACAATGAGGACAAGCAGGGCTGGGGACACCAGAGCCCTGGGTTCTAGTTCCTGCTCTGCTTGGCCTGGGTGTGATTGCAGAGATCACAGAAGCACCCCAGCTTCTCCCTCCTAGCTGAGGGTGTGGCACCTTCTTGATTTTGGTTCTTTTGCTGATGTATATCTGCTCCGGGTCTGGGAAAGCACACAGGAGGTATCTGTGACACATGTCAGTCAGCTTTTTATTGGCCCATGTGACTTTTACAAATACTGGGTTTTGTTATGGCATTTCCCTTCTGCACACAATGTTCTCTGATCATGGCCAACCCCTTGCACCAACGCTAGCACCAACTCTCTCCTCTCCACTCTCGCTGGCCCTCTCTCCCTTCCCAGATGGTCTGATTTCTACTTTCTTGTATTTTCGTATGGAGATACAACATATAGAGGAAGCATCAAAGGAACTGAGGCTGGGTGATGGGTACAGCTGCTCAACACAGCACCATGTAACCCGAGGATATACCCGTTCACCCCTCTATAGTGTATTCTAGTCACTTTTCTATCCTGATAAACGTCATGACCAGAACCAGCTTATGAAGGAGAAGCCTACACTTTCCAGGTCCCAGGTGATCACTGAGGGAAGTCAGGGTAGGAACTCGACAGGAACCTGGACCAAGAACCTTGGACAAACCCTGTTCACTGCCTCGTTCCCTGCACGCTTAGCCTGCTTTCTTATAGAGCCCAGACACACGTATATAGAGATGCTTCCTGCAATAGTGGGCTGGGCCCTCCCACATTAATCATATATCCAGACCACCTCTCACAAACATGCCTTCCAGGAGAATCTGATCTGGGAAAATTCCTCTATTGAGGTTCCTTCTTCCAAGGCCACTGAGAATTCTCCCAAGTGGACAATAAAAATCTAACCAGGGCACTGTGCTTACCACCCATGGTAATTCCCCCGAGCACCATGGCCAAATTTCCTTGCACATCCCTGTGGTTTGAACATGAAGCATGCGTCATAGACTCATGAATCTGGGCACTTGGTTCCCAAGCTGGCAGTGCTTTAGAAGGTCCCTGGAGGTGGGCCTTGAGGCTTCGTAGCCCTCCCTTGCTGCTTACTCTCTGGTTCTTGACTTCAGTCACGGGGGGGGGGGCAGTGAGCCACCTTCCACCCCTGCTGCTGTGCCTTCCCACCATGATGAATTTCAGTCCCCTTGTCCTCCTGAAGTTGCTTGTCATATGTTTGGCCCAAGCAGCAAGGAAGGGGACTGACTAATGCATGCACCCGGCATACATCACAACACCTCCCCAGGCAGCTTCAATCGCTTGACAGCTTGCTCAGTTAGGGCCACAAAGCATGCCAGTTCAACCCACTCGGTGCCCAGTGTGGTGGTGCACTGGAGAGGTGGATGCGGAGAGAGACTGCAGGCTTGAAGCCAGGCCAAGCTCCACTGAAGTGGAAACCAAAGGGTTCTTTGGAATGGTGTTTCGCTGGAACAAACACATGAAGGAACGTTTCGCTGAAGCAGACACAGGAGAGAGGATGGTCTGCTAAAGCAAGCGCGTGAAAGGACACGTGACGAAGGATTCTTCACTAACCACACGAATGTATGGGTCTGCCTTGCATTGCATAGTTGAGCTGCATTTGTCGTCGGGACTCTGAAGAGAGAAAGGCACCGAAAAACTCCTCAAACTCCCTGATTGGCAGTGTGCTGAGGCAGGAGACATGCTGAGATAAGACCTGCGGAGGACACAGGATGTTTGGAGAGAGTATAAAAAGCACTCACACGGTGACTGAGGCTGAGCTAGTTTGCTTATAGAGCTACCTGTGCAGTCCTTATTGGTCTCGCTAGGAGAGGCACAGCCAAAAACTTCTCCTGGCATTCCTCTTGGTCCCCGCTAACTTGTGTCTAGACTGAGGCATGGCTGTCTCTGCTAGGTAGTGCAGATTCCTGTTTGCTATCCTGACTCTACCAAACCGGACTGCTGGTTTATCCATGAAGTGTTTGAGAGTAGACTGAGCTGCCATTGCCTGCTAACCTGTGAACGGAACTGCCCAGTTTCCAGACTACACAAACAAGAGTTGCTCCAAAGAACCTTTCTAAACAGGTCAATTTCCCCATATCCTTTCTTTTCTACTACCTGGTGGGTGGCAGGCTACAAGGGAGGTTAAAGCATTTAAGAATCTTCATTAAAAATGGGTATGGAAAAAAATTAAAGTTACACCCCATGGCGAGACTCTGTGGCTGAAACTGCAGTTGAGGCTCTCTGCAGCTGAACCCCAGCCCTGGATGATGCAAGCTGACTGGGACCTCACGGCTAAGAGCTTTGCACACAGAGCTGTGAGATGCACTGCTTTGCTCTGCTCCCCCTCTCTCTCTCTGCTAGGATCTGCTGCAGGTCCACTTCCCCATAATATCCTAGGTACCACGGATGGGGCGAGGAGATGGGATTTTTACAAGTTCAAAGAGTTGGACAATGATGGCTGTGTGGTTGTGGTCACATGGGGCATGGGGTTGTTTGAGAACTATGGTATCCTGGTGCTCTCCCAGGGAGGGAGAGAGAGGGGGAGGGGAAGAGGAGGGGATGGGGAGCGGAGGGGGAGGGGAAGGGGAGGCGGAGGGGAAGGGATGGGGAGAGGAGGGGGAGGGAAAGGAGAGGGGAAGGGGATGGGGATGAGGAGGGGATGGAGAGGGGATGAGGAGAGGATGGAGAGGGGGGAGAGGAGGGGGAGGGAAAGGAGAGGGGAAGGGGATGGGGATGAGGAGGGGATGGAGAGGGGATGAGAAGAGGATGGAGAGGGGGAGAGGAGGGGGAGGGGATGGGGAGGGAGGAGGGGAGGGGAGAGGGAGGGAAGGGAGAGGGAAGAGGGAGGGGATGGGGAGGGGATGAGGAGAGGATGGGGAAGGAGGAGAGGAGGGGGAGGAGATGGGGAGGGAGGAGGGGAGGGGAGAGGGAGGGGAGGCGGAGGGGAGAGGGAGGGGATGGGAGGGGGGAGAGGGAGAGGGAGAGGGAGAGAGTCATATAGCCCTGAGTATTTGATACCATGATACCATCTGGCTCTGATACCTAGTTCCCTCCTGCACTCAAGACTTGGTGACTGACATTCAGAGGCTGCTCTTAGAAAATCCAGTTTGTAACTTAAATCACCTTGACCTTTGCAAACAAAACTCTGAGAACTGCTGAGGGTTCCCAGATTCAAGCATCCTTCTCTCGTCTGTCTCTCTCTTCTCCAGATTTCCCAGCTGGAATGGAAACATTTGATGTGGACAGAGGCCAGAGCCGAGTGCTACTGTGCATGAGAGGTCCACTGCTTTAGTTACAGTTCTATTGCCGTGTGGAGACCCCAAGACCAAGACAGTTTATAAAAGAAACTCTTCAATCTTGGGTCTCATGATTCCAGAGGGTTGGAGTCCATGGCCATCACGGTAGGAAGAGGAGCAACACACAAGCAGGCATAGTGTTGGAGCAGTAGCTGAGATCTTATGCATTAAAACAATAACCAGAAAGGGGAGAGGAGAGAGAGACACACACAGAGAGACAAAGTGACAGAGACAGAGAGACAGAGAGAGGACTAGTGACAACTAACTGGCCCTGGAGTAGGTTTTTGAAACCTCAAAGCCCACTCTTAGTGACACACCTCCAACAAGGATACACACTGTAATTCCTCCCAAACAGTTCTGTCAACTGGGGCCCAAGCCTTCAAACTTATGAGCCTGTATGAGTCTCATGCCAATCACCATATATGCCACTTGCCCCTTAGGTTAAGCAAACTGCCATACAGCATGCAAACCTCCTACTAGGCTGTGGATTCAAGCTCTTGTTCAGTTGAGCAGGAGTCACCTCCATACCACACTTGAACTAGCCCCTTGTGTATTTTCTCTGGCATCCACCCAGCTTGAACACATTAATTTTCTTTCTCCTACTCTTCAAATTGATTTGCATCATTAACAACTATTGATATTTAAAGGTTATCAAGTTGAAGATGAAGGCACGGTGGCTGTGCGTAGCTGGGTGTGGGGGTGGCAGAGAGCACCTCCTGAGCCCAAGTTCTCAGTGCAAGAACTGAGAGGCCCCGAGGAGTGTGAGACATTGCCATTGTGGCTTTAGTGGGAGGAGCCCCTTCTGCTTGGGCTGTCTGGGCCCCGGGTGACAATTTGAATGCTCCATACTCAGAATCCATGTGTTGGAAACTCATTCCCAAAGTTAACATGTCGGTAGTATTAGGACTGGGCTTTGGGGAGATAATTAGGGTCAAATGGAGTAAAAATTACTGTGTTCCTGGAATGGCTTCAGTGGTCTGAGAAGAAGAGAGACTTGAGGTGGCTAACTCCTCTGACTCTCACTTGATGCTGTCTGTTGTATTAGTATATAACAAACAGACCCTCACCAGATGCTGAGCTCATGCAAGGCATCCTGCTCTAGGGTTGTACTTCTCAGCCTCCAGACTGTGAATCAAGTAGACTGTTTAATTGTTTTGTTTTGTTAGTTTTTGGGTTTTGTTTGTTTTTTTTTTAAATGAAGACTTGGTTTTTTTGTTTTTGTTTTGTTTTGTTTTTTATTGTAATAGCAAAGATCAAAGCCAGGCCAGAAGACTCCCATTGGAGAATAGTTGAGGTACCTCTTCTATACTCCTGGAGGTAGCTTACTCCTAAAGTTCTAGAGAACAGGTTTTCTGGGAAATTAAAATCTGTCATTGAAGGCTAATTTCCCCGGATCTTTGTAGTCCTGACTTTAAAGTTTAAAGAGTAAGGGATCTGAAAGGACTCATCTATTGATCTTTATATATGATGCAGAAATAGGAGGTGGCTTTGTGTACCGGTGCTCTATATCCACTTTAATCTATGTATTTACTTTTAAAAGATTTATTTATCTTGTATGTATGAGTGTACTACATGTGTGCAATGCATTACATGTATGCAGTACCTACACAGGCCAGAAGAGGGAGTCAGATTCCCCTGGAACTGGAGTTGCAGAAAGTTGTGAGCTACTATGTGGGTGCTGGGAATCCAGCCCCAGGCCTCTAGAAGAGCAGCCAGTGCTCTTTTGTGGCTGAGTTGGCTTTCCAGCCTGATTATTGATGAATTTTAACACAGAAAGTATGGTCATCTTTTTCTTGTGTGTTGGGGAAGTGCAGTTACAGAATTCTTTCCTGTGGCGTCTGAGTCAGGGAGTCTTCCAAAGACATAGATTCAATTTTGTGACAGCTACAGTATTTTCTTTTGTTTGAAAGTCTAAACTATACTATTGACCAGCTAGGATCACACAGGGCATAGGATCAGTAGAGCAGCAGGGACAGAAGTCTTCCCGCTGTCATTGGCACCAGGAAGCCAGGAGACTCCACTGCCTTCTGTGAACAGCACACCAGGAGAGAGAGATCTCCCAGAAGTGCTTTCACTTTTGAGCTCAGAGGAGTAAGGACACGGGTTTACAGATCCACAGGAGGAACAAACTCCAGCCAGAGACAGCAATACCAACTAGCACCAGAGATAACCAGATGGTGAAAGATAAGCTCAAGAACCCTACCAACAGAAACCAAGGTCACATGGCAACATCAGAACCCAGTTCTCCCACCACAGCAAGTCCTGGATACTCCAACACACAGGAAAAGCTAGAGTTGGATTTAAAATAGTATCTCATGATGCTGATAGAGGAATTCAAGAAAGACTTAAATAACTCCCTTAAAGAAATACAGAAGAACATCGGTCAACAGGTAAAAGCTCTTAAAGAGGAAACAAAAATCCCTTAAAGAATTACAGGAAAACACAAACAAGTGAAAGAACTGAATAAAACCATTCAAGATCTAAAAGTGGAAATAGAAACAATGAAGAAATCACAAAGCGAGACAACTCTGGAGATAGAAAACCTTGGAAAGAATTCAGGGCTCATAGATGCAAGCATCAACAACAGAATACAAGAAATAGAAGAAAGAACCTCAGGTGCTGAGGATACCATAGAAAATGTTGACTTAACAGTCAAAGAAAATGCAAAATGCATAAAGCTGGTAACCCAAAACATCCAGGAACTCCAGGACACAATGAGAAGACCAAATCTAAGGATTATATGTATAGACTAGAGTAAGGATTTACATTTTAAAAGCTCAGTAAATATCTTCAATAAAATTGTAGAAGAAAACTTCCCTAACCTAGAGAAAGAGATGCCCATGAATATCCAAGAAGCCTTCAGAACTCCAAACAGACTGGACCAGAACAGAAAGTCCTCCCAGCACATAATAATCAAAACACCAAATTCACTAAACAAAGAAAGAATATTAAAAGCAGTAAGGGAAAAAAGGCACTTATAAAGGCAGACCCAACAGAATCACACCAGACTTCTCACCAGAGATGATGAAAGTGAGAAGATCCTGGGCAGACCTCATATAGACCCTAAGAGAACACAAACGCCAGTCCAGGCTACTATACCCAGCAAAACTCTCAATCATCATAGATGGAGAAACCAAGATATTCCACGATAAAACAAAATTTACACAATATCTGTCCACAAATCCAGCCAACATAAGGAGGGAAACTACACCCTAGAAAAGCAAGAAGTCATCTTCTTCCAACAAACCCAAAAGAAGATACCTACACAAACATATAAATAACATAAAAAATAACAGGAAGCAACAATCACTATTCCTTAATATCTCTTATCAACAATGGACTCAACTCCCCAGTAAAAAGACATAGACTAAAGAAATATTTCTCATGTAAATCTTCAATTTTATCAGAAAATGTTTGTAATTCCCCTTTTAATTAATTTAGTAATTTTTCATGTCTACCATTTTATCTGCATTACTTTTCATGATAATCTTCAATTTTAATATCTTTCTATATACTTCCTCTATTTTATCAGAAATGTTTTCAGTGTATATCTTTGATTTTATCACAAATGTTTCTAATTCCACATTCAATTAACTTAGAAAGAGTTTTTATATCTACCATTTTATATGTAAAATTTTCCATGAAATAGTCAATTTTAACGTGTTTGTCTATGTATTTCTTGAATTTCACTAGAAATATTTTCTATTTAAATCTTCAATTTTATCTGAAAATGTTTATAATTCCACCTTCAATAACTTAGAATTATCTTTATGCTTATCATTTTATCTATATAATTTCAATGATAGTCATTAATTTTAACATGTTTTTTCTATATATTTATCAAAATATTTTCCATGTAAATCTTTAAGTTTATCAGAAAATGTTTATAATTCCACTTTCAATCAACTTAAGAATACTTTTATGCCTACCATTATTATATCTATATAAAATTTTCCATGATAATCTTCAATTCTAACATGTTTTTCTACATTTCTCTACAATTTTATCAGAAATATTTTCCACATAAATCTTCAATGCTATCATAAAATGTTTCTATCCCATATTTCAATTAATTTAGCAATGTTTTACATGTCTACCACTTTACTCTTTAATTTTCCATGAAAATTGTCAATTTTAAGATGCTTATCTGAAATATTTTCCATGTAAATCTTTAATTTTATAATAAAGTGTTTTACTTCCTCTTTTTAATAAAAACTGTACTATTTGTTTTTTTCTGATTCACATTATTTTTAAATGTTTTTTTCCTAACAGAAAAATGATTACCTTCCTAAGCAGAATTTTTAATCAATATTCTGTTTAATATTTTCTGAATTTGACATAAAATTATTTTCTTCTTTATGTATTTTACTTATATTTTGAGAATTTAATGGATGAGTTCTGTGTTTATATCATTTCTTCCCCTTCTGTTTCCTCCAGCAACTTCTGAGGTACAGCCTCACTCCTTCTCAACTTCATGATTTTGTATTCTTTATTTTATTATGTTAACTTATACATTTATGTTTATAAATATGATCCACTGAATTCATTTAGTGTTTATTATATATATATATATGTATATATACATACATATGTGTGTGTATGTGTGTGTATGTGTGTGTGTGTGTGTGTATGTGTGTGTGTGTGTGTGTGTGTGTGTGTGTGTGTGTGTTTGGAGCTGACCTTTTGGGATTGGATAACCTATCATCCCCAGGAAAAATCAATTTATCTCTCTCAGTAGCCGTTAACTGTTTGTACCGCCTTATCTGCTGTGGGGCTTCATGAGATGTCCCCCATCTGTGTTGGGATGTCACTGGGTGCCATTTTTCAGGCCTTGTTTAGGCAGCCATCTATTTCGACTTCTTGGGTGTAGGTTCTCTGTCGTATCCAAAAGGGACACTCTCACCACAGACTCCTTGAGCCTCTGTTTCTCATGTTCTTTCTTCTCCCTCCCCCATGGAATTCTGGGAGCTTTGCGTGTAGCGGTTGTGCTGTAGATGTGTTAACTGGGGCTGGGTGCATGGTGGACAGTTGTCTCTGCATTTCGACATGTGGATTTCTGCAAAAAGGAGCTTCTTTCGTAAAGGGCGAGCTGCACTCACCTGTGCATCTAAAGATGAGCATTTAGGACACAGATGTTACACTGGCTTGGGAATGTGGCAGAAGTAGGTTCTGCTCTAAAGTCCTTGGCCTCACAAGCCACAGGTAGTAGGCTAAGCCTTCGAGATGGAGGCATGGATCTGTGGATTGAAGGGTTTATGTTAGCAGGTCGTGTGGAATGGGTAAGAGTGGCGGATGAGAAAAATTTCCCACATGAACTGTGGTCCTTTCAGGGCAAGTGACAGTTGTAGGGGATGCTTTTATAGGGCAGAGTCACATTTCTTCCCTGTTACCCAAGACACAAAGCCCTAGCATTTGAACTCCTGTGCCACCTTGAAGTGATGACCCTCACGTTCTTTCCTGTATATACTCTGAAGCCATCATGCTCGAAGTGATCTGTCCCAGCCAGCAGGGCTGTCTAGCTCAAGCAGTGAAGGGTAGAAAGGGATGCTGGGTAGAAGTATAACAAATAAAAATGGAGGTCAGCGAAGGAGGTTATGGAAAAGAACAATTGTCAATATGAAGAAGAATACTCCATGCGGGAGACCATCTGCCTGGACACGAAGGAACTCTGACTCTGTGCAGACCTTGGCTAAATTGTGCCTCAGTTTACCTCTGATGTGCATGTAAGATATAACAACTTCCAAAATGATCCCGCACCCATGAGCATGACAATGTCTAAATATAAAGCCTTTTCTTTTTTTCTTATAAGGAGACAATGTGTCTCGTGGGCACAACCTCTGGTTCCTGGACAATTCTGTTCTGTACACATCAGGATAGAATCTGTCTCTTAGATCATGAGTTAGAAATTCATAGGGGTAAAGATGAGACATGCCGTCAATCTCCCTAAGTCCTGCTCCCTGCCCCCTCCCCCGTTTTGACTTGAATTATGTTTCTCAAGTAAAAATATCCAGTTGCCTAGGAAGCATAACTCCTCCTTATGAATATGAAGTGGGTAGTCAACACACTTACACACCTGTTTCCTCCACCACACACAGGAGCAGTTAGTGGGTTCAGCTTGGCCCAGTTAGAACAGTGGCATCCCAAACCTCCTTGTCCCCAAGCAGATACTCAGGGCCAAGCCTGCCCATCAGCCCCCGGGAGCAGCAATTACACAGTCTATGGGTATGAGGAGCTGCAAACTAAACATTTGTTAAGAGGCTGTAATTAATGCAATTAGCTATTTACACGATAGCCCATAATGAATCCAAAGGCATCGTTATTGACTATCGAGTAAATAATCTGACATTAAAAAGTCAATGATCTGCAAATGAAAAATCCCCTTCTCTTCTTTTTAAAGGAGGAAAGAAGGAGAGAAAATGAAGGGAAAGAGGAAAACAAGTTTTGTTTTTTTTTTTTAAACACAACTCGGCTAAGATGTCATTGCATAATAGTCCATTATGCCTCCAATTGAGCTGTCATGAACTATCAAAGAAATAATTGCACAATAGACCGCGATGGCTTCATTGTGTCAACATCTCTGCATTTACATTTTTTTTAATCAATGGAAATTAAGCACTAAAATAGTCCTTTTGGTTTCTATACACCTTAGTGGTTGGGGTCATGGCCAGCTTTGGGTCCTCTCTGTCATCTTCAAGGGATGCTGAACTTGGTGGACGTTTCCCAGAAACATCTGATAATGGCTTATTTGTGTTTGCTGAAAGTGTGCTGGAGTGGTCCATAGTGCGAGGTGCCCTTTCTACTGGTCACTGCAGCACAAAGCAGCCACACTGAGCTGAGAGCTTGGGTGCTGCCGTCTGACCTTTGGAAGGTACAGGACTCACATCCCCTGGGCGTACATTTATGGTCTCAGATGTTCATCATGGCTGGGGGAAGGTGTATAGCGGGACCTTGTCTCTCTGAAGAGTATTGCACATGTAGGTAGCTGACCGCTGAGCTCTATACTGTGAACCCCAACTTTGCCAATGCTGGTTTTGCCCAGAGCTGGATTGGGTAGCATGGTGGCCCAAGGGGGTCAAAATAACAACTGGTCCCTTCCCCTTTCCGTTGCCCCACATTCTCACTTAGGCGAATAGGAATGGGTGACTTCAGACATCTGACACCTAAGAACTTCCTTACAATGTATTTTAAATAGGTCTTAATTACATCTGCCTATCTATCTGTTCACTGTTTACCTACTTGCATATCTATTACTAATATCAATTAATTACTCTACTACCCATACAGCAAGTATCTATAGATCATCCTTCTCTCTGTCTATCCATCCATAGACATATGCATGGCTCTCTCTGCTTTTACTCTAAAAATTTATTGTACTCTGATCAACTTAGTATTTAAAAACAAGTTTAGCTGACATGATGGTGCACTCTTGTAATTCCAGTGCTCAGGAAGCCGAGGCAGGAGGATTAAAGTGTAAGGCCAGTCTATACTACATACTGAAACTCTCTTAAAACAAAGACAAAAGCAAAAACAAAAACAAAAACAAAAAAACAAAACAAAACAAAAAACAAAATAAAACGGAAAAAAATAAAACAGCAACAAAAATAGGCAAGAGGGGTTAGTAATATAGTAATATTGACCAGTGATTTGGGTATAGATATTTTCTTATTTTTTAAGTAAAGTGTAAGCATATAACTAATCACTAGCAAGCCCAACATAGGCAAATGAAATGGTATCTATACTGAAGATATTTAGACTTTCAAATTGTTTGTGTTCTCTAAGAAATATCAAATAATAACCATTTTTCGCCACTGTGCTTGTTAGTTTAAAGTCAAGTCGACACAAGCTAGAATCACTTTGGAAGAGGGAGAATCAATTGAGAAAATGCCCCCAGTAAGACTGGCCAGTGGGCAAGACTGTGGTGCATTTTCTTGATGCACTGTTGATGTGGGAGGGCCCAGTTCATAGTGGGTGGTGCCTCCCATACCTGCTGGTGGTCCTGGGTATTATAAGGAAGCAAGCTGAGCAAGCCATGGGAAGCAAGTCAGTCAGCAGCACCCCTCCGTGGCCTCTGCTTCAGTTCTGCCTCCAGGTTTCTGCCTTGGGCTCCTCTTCTGACTTCCCGCATGGATGGACTGTGACCTGTAAGTGTAAATGAAGAAAACTCTTTTTTTCCCCCCACAACAATAGAAAGCCCAACTAAGACAACCACATTTGCATTACTTTAAATATTATAGGTAATCCAGAGATTACTAAAATATGTAAGAAGGGCTGGGGTGTTTACCTAGAATCCCCCAGTGAGGGTCTGGGGTGTGGCTCAGTGTAGCGCACTTGCCTAGAGTTCATCTGTAGGGAGCTGGAGGTATAACCCAGATACAGAATGCCTTGTATGCTTGACGTTCTGTGTTCCCTCCTCTGGACTGAAAAAAAAATATCAAAGAAGCTAAAACAGGCAGATATGCGTAGGTTTATACAAATATCCATGTTATGTAAAAGGCTGGAGCACATGTGGATTTTGATTTTTGTAGGACTGTTGGCACCAATGTACTTCATACTGAGGGGTGGGTGCACACACGCGCGCGCGCACACACACACATACACACACACACACAGATGCACACACAGAGAGACACAGACATACACACAGAGACACAAATACAGAGGCGCACACACAGACACATGTACACTGATACATGCACGGAGGCACAAACACAGTCACACAGAGACACACAGACATACCTGGCACACACAGACACACAGAGACACACACACACTGGCATACATACAGACACAAGCATATGCACACACAGAGAGGGACACACACAAAGATACATACAGACACAGAGATACAGACACACACATAGACACAAGCACCTGCACAGAGATACACATACAGACACACACAGATACAAAAACAGACACACACATGTAGGCACATGTATATACAGACACATGCACACACAGAGAGATACACAAACACATGAACAGATACACACAGATTCACAGACATACATACACACACAGACTCATCACTCACAGAGAGACACACACAGACACACATAGTGATACAGACACACACACACACACACACACACACACACACACACCAGACATAAATCAAAATAGCACCATTGGCCTTGGGAGGAGACAAGGCCTAATGCCCTCTGCCACCCGCTCAGGGTATGACTTCCAAGGTCACAGTGTGGCCTTGGATGGGAAATGTAGCAAGATCTGGTGGCAGCTGGAACACCAACGGAGCCTGAGGACAACTCATTGGCCGCCCCTTAGACTGTGACACATAGTAGAAATAATATTAGCAAATGTCTGCAGAGAGCTTTCCACTTATAAAATACTTGAACATACTTTAATTCCAGTGGCTTCTCATGACAAAACTCATTAGCCAAAGTAAGAGTGATCACAGCCATTATTTCCTCAGCACCGTGCTGGACTGTGCCCTGCACAGTTCCTGACGGGCAGTGCATGGTTCATCTGCTTGCCACCATGACCAGGAACCACCACACTGCCTGCAGCTCAGTACAAGTGGATTCAACATTTCCTAAGTTCCCAGTGAGCCAGCATCCCTTGAGATGCAAAGCCTCACTCACAGGCAGCTCGGAGACACCACTCAGGCGGCACAGCAAAGCAGTGAAGCTGGATTAGAAGAGGAATTGACCCTCCCCTGTCTCCCTGGCCTGAGCGACTCTCTCCCCTGTTTACAAAGGAAGCAACTAATTCTGCGAATTTTGAAACCGAATCATATTTAGAACCAAGATGGAGAGACTCTGTGTGGTTACTTTTGGGCTAGGAAGGGAAGGAAGGTTGAATGGTTCTATATAGCTCATCTCTTCCCACCCACATTCAACACTCCTTCCCCCCTACCCCCTGCCCCCAGAGAAATAGAAACCTTTGTGTCATTCCTGTAGAAAGTTACAAGGGTTAGATTGGGAACAATTATTAGCACATAACACGGGGTGTGCTTGGAGCTGACCAAAACAGCGAAGCAGCCTAAGCAGAGCTGAGTGCTGTCCCTACCAGGCGAGAGCTTTCTGGCTTTCCAGATGTGCTTCCTTTGTTGAGTTTTAATTGTGAAATGTCCCCCTATAGGCTCGAGATTTACAGCACGTTTCTCAGTTAGGGTTTCCATTGCTGTGAAGAGACACGGTGACCAAGGCAACTGCTATAAGGACAACATTTAATTGGGGCTGGCTTAGAGGTTCAGAGGTCCAGTCCATTATCACCATGGCAGGAAGCATGGCAGCATCCAGGCAGGCATGGTGCAGGAGGAACTGAGAGTTCTACATCTTGTTCCAAAGGCAGCTGTGATACAAGAGAAGCCTGGCATCCTCAGGCAGCTAGGAGGAAGCTCTCAAAGTCCACCTCCACAGTGACACACCTACTCCACACCTCCAAATAGCACTGGGCCAAGCATATTCAAATCACCACAGCAGGTGATAATGCCTTGAGAGGCTGTAGTCCTTTTTAGAAATGAGGCCTGCCAGGAGGACACGTAAAGTGGGGGTGAGACCGGAATGTCTCTAGATCAGCCCTTAGCTCTTTACTTCCTGATCCTCTGAGATGAGAGAAGACATGATGTGAGGTCCTGTTGACAGATCCTATTGCCCTGGCCTAAGCCAGTCCCTGCCATACTCAGGATGATGAATAAACCAAAATAAATCCTCTTACCTGGCCCTTTGTCACACGGTGAGAGAAGACTCAACACGCTTGTCCTCCTTCCCATGAGGCTGACACATGCCTGGATCTGGGTAACTCCCATTCACAGCATGATGGAGAGTGTGATGTGGGTGAAAGAAGGTTCTCACAGACACACTATGGGGAGAGTGGCCCTTGCCTGGCAATAGCTGATCTGGGCTGATACTCACTATGAGTATAGGACATACCCAGCTGTTAGAGCTTGAATATGGCATGCAACCCATGACCCATGTGTTGAAGCCTGGTCCCCAGCTTCTGGTACTATTGGGTGGGTGACAGAAAGCTTAGGTAGTAGGTAGGACCTCATTGAAAGGAATGGATTCTCTCTCTCTCTCTCTCTCTCTCTCTCTCTCTCTCTCTCCTCCCCCAATGAAGTAAGCAGTTCTAATTTCTTGCACCCTTCTACCATGATGCTTCGCTTCACCACAGACCCAAAACCAACGGAACCAAGTGACCAGGACAGAATTTATGAAACTATGAAATCAAACCTCTACTTCCTGAAGCTGGCTTTCTCTGGTGCTTTTCCATAGTGAAAGCTGGCTTAAGGCACCATCTAAGGGACAGGTCTGGGTAGACTCCACAGGCCATGTCAGGGACCACCTGTACTCTTATCCTATTTAACATCCAATACAGATGAAAGATGAGTTGTGTGCAGCTGGTCACTGGGCTTCTGGGTGTTTGGGGGAGTTTTTGCACCTTTGTGAGTAATGACACCTTACTGGAGGGCCTATCTAGGTCATCTCTCACAGGTGTGATGGTTGCAGAACCCTTCAGGAGGGACCTGACTGTGCCACCTCTCACAGGCACGATAGAATGCAAGCACTGTTGACTTTGTTGTTGATTAAACAAAGCAAAGCCGAAGGCAGCAGATGTCTCTGACTGGATGGGAGTAGGTATGTTACCAGCACACTAAGAAGCCATTTATCAACATTTTATCTGATGCAAAGCTCTGGACAGTCACTGCTCACAAATGGCATTGAAGTGAGCCTTGTCTGAATATGTGGGAGCTGCTTGGATGCCCTACAGAGCATCACCCTGTAGGAATGTGGCCTTGAAGAACAGCCTTAGAAGAACACTTAGGGGAGGGAGGTGTATGAGACTTTGACCTAGGAAACAGGATCCCCCAGTGGATTAGGAATGGGGAAGCCCTCTATGTAAGGACTTGAGAGGCATTTTGCTTGGGGTAGTGGGCTTGAATTTCTGACTAGATATAACAACAGGCAGCCAGACACTCCAAGAACTATAAAGGGCTCATCATCTAGTGAAATAAAGGTTCCCAGAGAAGGGGTAAATGGCCTTTCAGAAGTCTACTCTCTCTTTTCAGAATGGAGGGCCAAATAATGCCTCCAGCATCCTCAAAGGGAAATAACTAGATTCCTATGATTGATGTCTTCTCTTGACATATTTCAGTGTCTATACACAGGTTTCCCAGGTTTGACTACATAAAAGTGAAACCAAAAGAATTTCCTTAGGGAAAATATTTGGGGCCATCCCAGAGGCAAACAGTAGGTGATACACTGGTCATCTACAGTGTATTCGTCATAGACAGCCTATTGTGTATGATAGGACGTGGAGATCTCTCTGCAGCCCTACTGAAAAGAAAGTCAAGAGAATATTTAGTGACAGAGGGAAGCTCAGTGGCAGAGCAGAGCATTTACGTAGCATTCACGAGTACCTGTATTCCAAGTCTAGAACTACAAAATAACAATAAATAAGAGGCAGGGGAAATAATGGATAAATTTACTAAATTGTGTCCTATGTTGATTCCCCAAAAGATAACCTTACAACCCCAAAGACAGATGAGCATTGTAGTAATAGTAGGAGACTGTGGGACCATGACAGGCAGTCTGTGTTCTGGTCAAGCTAGGTTTAAACCCCGGAGACCCAGCAGATAATTCTGGAAGGAAAACTGTTTGCCATGCTTCCAGACACTAGGTTCCTGACACGAGGCCTCAGCTCCATAATTCTGTGGCCATCAGTCATATAGGACAACAGCCAGGCATGCTCCTTCCAACAACTACCTGGCAACAGACAGGTAGGCCTGGCCCACTATAAAAGGGGCTTCTTGCCCCCTTCTCTCTCTCTCTCTCTCTCTCTCTCTCTCTCTCTCTCTCTCTCTCTCTCCCTCTCTCTCTCTCCCCTCTCCTCTCCTCTCCTCTCCTCTCCTCTCCTCTCCTCTCCTATCTTACTCTCTTCTCTTGCCCTCTTGCTCCCCCTCTCTTCATGTAGCCATGGTCAGCCTCTACTTTTCACTCACCACAACTCTCCACCAACAATAAATACTTTAAAACCATGGACTGCCTCTTCTTATCTGGACCTGCAGTGCTGGAGCAATGGAACAGGTCTTCCTCTAAAGAGCCAAGCTTCTAATCTCCCATAATAGGCCTCCCAGCCAGTGCTCCCAAGCCACAGACTCTTGTCCCCATGGCACCCAGCCCGAGCTCTCCTCCTTCCCTTTTCCCTTTAGCCCTGTGCTAGAGCCAGAGCATGGACCCCCACTCCATTCTCAGCAATTCTGGGACAAGCAGCAGCATGCTGTGTCCCTAGCAGTTCCTTGAGGACCTCAGACTGTGCTTCCCCACCCCCTGAAGCAGGGCCCTGAGGCTTCCCACAGCCCAACACCCACCTGGTGGGGGTGTGGGATGTGCTCAGGATGCGCTCAGTCAAATCCCTGAGTCTGCCTCATCCAGTGGCCCGAGTCCTGGCCATATGTGGGACACCATTTTAACCCACAGGAGACTATCTTCAAAATATTAAGGAAATGAAGAAGGAAGGACAGAAGGAAGGAAGGACAAAAGGAAGGAAGGAAGGAAGAAAGAAAGGAAAGAAAGAAAGAAAGAAAGAAAGAAAGAAAGAAAGAAAGAAAGGAAAAAGGAAGGAAAAGAGAAGGGAAGAGAAAGATAAGAAGGAAAGGAAGAAAGAAGATAGGGAGGAAAGAAGAAAGGGGAAGAAAGAAAAATGAGGAAGGAAGGGAAGGCAGGAGAAGGAAGGGGGAGAGAGGGGAGAAGGAAAAAGAGAGGGAAGGAAAGGAAGGAGAGGAAGGAGGAAAGGAGGGTAAATTAGACCACAGTAATTTGGGAAGGTAACAAGCAGATGAATGAATAGTAAATGTTTTGAGGAAGTATAAAGTGACAAGTGTCTATGCATTATATCATAAACTAGTTACTAACAAAGACTGCTTAAAAAGCTGTTATTGACAGATTCTCAGCTGGAGGATATACATGGTAGGGTTTTCTGGAAGGTAGTAAAAAGACAAAATAGGAAAATGGGAGAAAAAAAGGATAAAAGAAAATGAAGGAATTGATAGAAAAAACCAAGCTTGGCATAAGAGGGGATCTATGGAGAATTAACATAAAGTAGAGGGGAGGAGGTCTCCAAGGAAGCACTAGCCTTGAGCCTTGTATGCTAGGACTTGAAAGACCAGCTCAAAGGATGAGAGTAGGTCCATTGCTGTGAATGTATGTGTGATGGAGACATTAATGAGATCTTCAAATACACGTATACATTGTAAGAGAGACAGATAGTACTTTAGTCTTCTCACTATCAATATTGGAAAGTAGAAGGCAAAATTAAACATGAAATATGTCTTTGACATTGACAAAGAAAATAATTTTTCCTGAATTTTTCTACCCAGCCAAACTATCAGCCAACCTTGATACTAAAATAAAGACCTTTTCAGGTATATAAGTTCCCAACTTATTCCTATTTTACAATTAGGAAACTACAGGAAGATATACTCTCATCAAGTTGAGAAGAAACAAGAGAGGAAGTCTGTCTTAGTTACTCTCTTATTGCTGTGAAGAGCCATCATGACCAAGGCACCCTGTAAGAGAAATCATTTAACTGGAGCTTACAATTTAGAGAATGAGAATCCATGACCATCATGACAGAGAGCTTTGTAGCAGGCAGGCATGGTACCTGAGTGGTATCTGAGATCTTATATTTGGTCCACGAGTATGAATGAGAGAGAGAGAGAGAGAGAGAGAGAGAGAGAGAGAGAGAGAGAGAGAGAGAGAGAACTGGAAAGAATGTGGACTTATAAAACCTCAAAGTCCACCCTCAGTGGATCACCTCCTCCAACAAGCCCACACCTTCCCAAACAGTTCCACCAACTAAGATTTTTCCCTTTTTTCCCTTTCCCTTCCACTCTCCTCACTTCTTTTCCTTTTATATGTCCACTAAGTCTAGGAACTAGAGTGATAGCACACATATAAGAGACAAGGTCACAGCTCACATAAGGCTTAGGTTTTACCTTTTAACAATATCTCTAAGGTCAATGCTGAATCTTCAACTAGAGGATTTATTCAGGTGAAGATGTTAGATCTAGAGCTTAGGGTACCCAGTCAATGTGATAGATCCATTATTCTTGCCTCAATCTCTCAATGCCTACTTTAGCATATGACCTTTTGACTGGAACATGCCAAGTTTGATGTCCTTTAGGTGACTTCTTAGGATTTTCTAGGTATTATCTGAATCTCAGGGAACGTCACCTGGGTATCTATTTTCTTTCTTTCTTTTTTTGACTCTCTTGAAGTAGTTAGCATAAGATTAGATTGATACTGGAGATGGCCTGCATTGATTATAGTATTATAATATATAATTTTTCCCATAATATAAGATTATGGGGAAAGAGTTCTCTCTTTGGCCATACATCAGGTAAAACCTTGTTAGAACTTGATCTTGGCTGTAGCAGACTGAGGAGGAAACAGAGAGAGGAGACATCTGGGTGATAAGTAGGGCAGAAGTTGCTGCAGGCTGGGAGCCAGGCCAGGCTTGGACTACAGTAAACCAGGAGGCACAATGCCAGGCCATTAGAAGTGCTGCTAACTAAGTGGGGAGGCACCCCCAAACTGTATTCTGGGGAGGCACCAGATGGAGAGCACATGAGGCTAGAGGAAAATGGAAAGACTGATGATGGATTTGAGCTGTTTTCCCAAGAGATGCATTTGAGCTGTACCCTGGTGGAGGGAAAAGAAGGCTGCCCAGATGTTGGGTACACAGGCAAACACACAGAGGCCGAGAACTCATGGCAACTTGTGATGGTGGGTCTTAGAATGTGGTTATAAAATTGACACCATTCTGTCACTGAACAAGAGCATGTTACCAAGAGCAGGAATGTAAGTGTGGACACAGAGAAATGCCCAGCTATCAATCTGCAGGCCATTTATGCTATTTAATAAAGGGGTGCCAAGTTCCAAGGGAAGTTACAGAAGGCTCACTCTGAAAGCAGGAAAGGCAGGGCTTGTTGATATCCAAATGATACAAAGGCATTTCCAGGGAGGGTAGGTGGAAAAGCAGGGCATACTTTTCAGATGGCCTGTAGCAGGTGAAGAAGAACCCACAGGGACTAATGTCAACTCAATGGCAGTGTCATGGTTAGTATTTGTCTGCAAGGCTCCAAGACTACCAACAAG
This sequence comes from Apodemus agrarius, assembly GCA_964023405.1. Lineage (NCBI taxonomy): Eukaryota > Metazoa > Chordata > Mammalia > Rodentia > Muridae > Apodemus > Apodemus agrarius. Next base: position 23,791,777 of record OZ030005.1, read on the forward strand.
GGTTAGGAACACTGCAGTGTTGAACATCACAAGGTGGTGTTCTGACATCTCCCTGGGAGCTGGGCCATGAATGGCATCATTTATAAGATGTGAAGTCTAGACATGTTGCAATAGCCAAGACATGGAAGCAGCTGAGATGTCCATCAGCAAATGAGTGGATAAAAAAAATGTATACGGGGGCTGGAGAAACAGCTTGGGAGTTAAAAGAATGCTTACAGCTTTTGCAGAGGACCCAGGTTCAGTTCCCAGTACCCACACGACGCCTCACGACTGCTTGTAATTACAGTTTCAGGAATCCAGTACCCTCTCTGTGTCTCTGTCTGTCTGTCTTTGTCTCTTGGTCCCTGTCTCCTACATACACACCAAATAATTCTCTAAAGAACATGATTCCACACACAGTGGAGTTTTATTTATCCATAAAGAACACAGTGATTGCATTTTCAGAGCAATAAGTGGATAAGGGATCCCTCAGAAGTCCAGGATCAAGGTCACATTCTTGGAGACTCACACCTGTGATCCCAGTGCCTGGTGTGTGTGTGTGTGTGTGTGTGTGTGTGTGCGTGCACGCGAGTGCAATGTGTTGAGTCAGGAGGATTGCTACGAGTTCAAGGCTTGACTGAATGACAGAGTGAGATGCTATACATAAAATATATCTAGACTAACACCTCATTCACATAATCTAGATTAAGTATATTATGTGGCATGAAAGTAGAAGGGGATTGTGTGGGGGAGGAGAAAGGAGTCTAAAGGGGAAAGGAGGAGGGAGAAAAGAAGGAAGTGGGAGAGAAAGGCAAAATATATGTTTTAGCTCATGTGAAATCAGATTTTTATAAACATACACACATACACATACACAAGCACACACACACACACACACACACACACACACACACATACCCTTCTATGAAGATGTCACACTGAAACCTATTATTTTGTATGATAACCAAAAATTAATTTAGAAAAAGAACTACAAGTGACAGCATCGTAAGAACTTGAAAGGAAAGAACCAAGATGTGATACAGTAAGAAAGAATCATCTCAGAAGCCAGGGAGCGAAGGCAGACTTGGCATTCCCAGTACCTGAGATGAGTTTATGCTAAAATAGGAGATAGGAGGATCGCTGTGCTTTCAAGAGCAGCGCAGGCTACTGAGAAATGCTTTCTCAAATATACAAGGGAGCAGACATCTTCTAGAAGGTTGAGGGGAGACAAGATTGTTAGAAGTCTCCCATTCTGGGACCCGATCTCTTTGCCAGAATGTCATTGTGTGTGTGCTGGGTTCTGCTCTCTAAGAATTATGCATTATATTAAATATCCCCCAGGCTCCTCCCAACCTCATGCATTAGCGGACTACTGGGCAATAACCCTCTGCTCTTCTGAATGCATGTCTCTGTAATGTCCATTGTGACTGTGCCACTCACCCACATACAGCAGTCTGAGAGAATGGAATGCACTTGGCTGAATTTAGAGTCACCAGGAGCAGAGTAGCCGGAGAGTCTTTCAATGGCTCTCAAAGGAAACCTGCGTTGGGGTGCCTCATCCTTTGTTGGAAAAAAATTAATCTGTACATAGTTTATTAAAGGTTGCAAACGCTGCCAGCGACCCTTTGCAAACAGATACAACATCTTTAAGAGATTGCAGAGGTAAATCTTATTGTCTGGGGAAATGACTTCTGCACGGTTATTTCTTTTATTGCTCATTGACTGGGATGGCATTACTCAGTTTAATAAATCCTAGTGTATCTCTCAGTCCATGTAGCCTGATATAAATATCTCAAGTTATGTCACATTACCCCCTTTGTACAGCTATCCTGGGCCCCGATGACTGGGGTCTGATAAATGCAAAACCTCATTTGCTTTGTGAGTGATTGAGCGTTAACACTGTTTAGATTTCTTAATGTACTTGTATTAGCATGAATAAGTAATGAGCATGCCAGGCTTTTTTGAATATTTGATTGTATCTTTGTAATGGATTTGTGTCTCTCTCTTTGTGCTAATGTCATTGTAACTTTGTTGGTGTCATAACTCCGAGCCATAGCAATTGATCTTTATCACCCCGTCTGGAGTCAATCACCTTCTCCTTGTGGAATCATGGTGAGCTCGGTCTCTCTCTCTCTCTCTCTCTCTCTCTCTCTCTCTCTCTCTCTCTGTCTCTCTCTCTGTCTCTCTCTGTCTGTCACACACACACACACACACACACACACACACACACACCTGTGTATTGTTTTCTGAATACAGCTGGTATCCTCTCCATCCCCGGGGACTATTTTGTCTGCTTTGTGAAGAGCAGATCAGAAGCAGGCAAGGGTAAAAAAAAAATGACAATGCCTTTATGGACACCAGCAACTATGAGTCACATCCAGATTCTTAACTCCGGCAAAGCCCTACCAACACATTCATTACTGCAGGATCGATGGGCCTCCCGTTGTATAAACAGCTTCTGCAGTCTAAAGCTGCTGAGGCAGAAAGAACACCTTCCCTATGGTCTAAAATTTATCTACCATCTTATCAGAAGCTTCCTCTTATTTTTATTTTATTTTTGAGATTATAATATAGTTATATCATTTCTCCCTTTCCTCCCTCCAGCCACCCCTCACATGCATCTATATTCCTACATATAACCTTCGTGATCTGTGTAATGTTACTTGTACATTTGTTTCGGGGGCTGACCATTTGGTATTGGACAACCAATTCGTGCGCTCTTCCCCGAGGAAGACTATTTCTCCTGCTCTCAGCATTACTTAGTTGCCTGTAGTTCTTTGGGGCTTCCTAGGTGTCTCCCCCATCACCTCCTGTTGGGCTTTCTTACAGGGAAGCATTGTCACTAGATACAATGGCTCAATAGGCTTTATTTCGAGGAGTTTTATGCTCCTGTGGAAGGCTGATTAATTTCTCAGACATGTCAATAAGATGCAAGCTCTAACTGCCAACAAGTGCATTCTCATGCTCCCAGCCTGGATCCATATGCAAATGTGCCTACCGGGGTTGATGGATCCCCAGGTGCCTGAGAATGTGTGTGACCCAGCAGGACTAGGTGCTCACAGGGCAGGGGACAGGAGCTAGGCTGAGCACAGAACCTTAAAGAGTAGGAATCTTCTTGCATATACTTTACCTGCTGAGCTAAGCAGAAGCTGTGGCTTGAACCAAATGTAATAGAGATGGTGTAGATGTAAAGTCTATAAGGACTCCTTGCACATTTCATTTCACAGCAGAAATCCAGACACATAGCACATTTATGAATGACACCTGTACCATGTGTGTGACGTGTCTCTGATAGATAATTTCCAGGATGATGGTGGTAATCAGTCTGATAAGCATGATTTGAGTCTCTAAATGGTTTTCTGAATACCAATGCATTGTTTGACATTTAATCACTGCATATATACATATGTTAGATAAGTAATATTACTTTTGGATTTTTATTTTAGTCTTTGTACCTGCCCCTACCTTGAGTATTGTCCTCCTGGACCTCCCTACTGGCCTTCATATTTTGTTTTCTTTCTTTGTTACTCAGTGCTAAAGATAAGATATGGAATTTTCTCCCAAAGGTCAGTATGTTAGAGCTTAGTGCCTAGGTTGGTACTGCTGGGATGGGTAGGAACTTTAAGAAGCAGGAGCTTTGTGGAGGTTGTCTTATCATTGGGGTTTGCTCTAGTTTCATTTCTTTTGCTGTGATGAGATCTCTTGACAAAAGCAGCTTGGGGGAAAATGGTTTGTTTGGCTTATAGTTCAAGGTTATAATGTATCACTTTAAGAAAGTCAAGGTTGGACCTTAAAACATCACCTTCAGACTCAAGAGCAGAAAGAAAATAAACTCATGGATCTTGATTGTTTGCTTGCTTCACTCTTACACAGCTGAAGGCCTGGCCTAGGGAATGGTGCTGCCCACAATGGACTGAGTGTTCTTACATCAACTGGCAATCAAGACAGTCCACCACGGACATACCCACAGGCCAACCTTATCTCATTCCTCACTAAGACTCTTTTCCTATGTGATTCTAGCTAGATTGTGCTAAGTTGGTAGTTAAAACTAGCCAGCACATAAAGCGCGCCATGAAAGAAGAAAATATTGGGACCTCAGTCTCCTCTCCTTTTTATCTCTCTGGTTTCCTGTCTGGTTATACCACATGATTCTGTCAGGCTGTGATGCCTTCCTATACCCTGCCATGGAGGACAAAGAACTGTGGGTCTAAAGACACCATCTTTGAAATTGCTGTGTAGGCTAGGCTGACTTTAAACTTATGTTCCTCCTACTTCAGTCTCCCAAGTGCTAAAGCTACAAGTTTGGTGGACCAGTATGCATGGTCCAAATCTCATTTTAGAGCAGAAATCCTGCCAAAGTGATATACTCTCAGAGTCTATGCACCAGGGAAGACTCAGAAAAATTGTGAGGAGTTGAGACATAGTAAACTTGCTGCCTTTCTCTGTGGGAACTGGATTTTCAGAACCCAGGGAGGATGTACATAGTTATTGTGTGGTTCTTGGTGGGGCTTTAGCAGCCCCAGCTAGAAGGGGCTTTACAAAGGCTCTATGGCCCAGGACAGGATGGGAGGATGGAATAGGGTTTACATACATGCCTTGGTGTTCAAGAAATGCTTGCCCCCAGCTAGAAGGGGCTTTACAAAGGCTCTATGGCCCAGGACAAGATGGGAGGATGGAATAGGGTTTACATACATGCCTTGGTGTTCAAGAAATGCTTGCCACTGTGGCACAAAATTGCATCCCAGAGATAGTCTCTTGGTCAATGGTCCACTAGCTCTCAGCTCCCTGCTGAGTGAAGAGAGCTAATTATCAATGACTCTGAGGAAGGGGTATAGCCACTGGAAGACCAGGGGAGTGAGTAAGAGCTAGAGTGCACTGGGGAAGGAAAAGGGAGAGACATGAGGCAATGAAAGAAGTCGGGGAAGATGCTGCCAGTTTGAACCATCAGGACTAGGGAATGGGAGTAGGCAAGTACATATAGAAATATGTATGCGTGTCGGGGAAGTTACTAAGCATGGAACAGGAGTTCAAGGGAAAGAATGGACAAAGACTGGGACTGCCAGGACAACCTACTCTAAGATCCATGGCTTTCAAGCCACCAAGGTGGAGGAAGCCCTACCTTCAAGTTTCATAGATGGCTTGATTCCAAGTTGGACACCGGATGAGGTTTCTCAAAAGTGTAAGTCTGGCGTCTATCCATTCCTTCTCCTGCAAACTGCATGGACTTTTGGTTGGTAGTAAAAGATTAAAGGGTTTTGAGGTCAATAGGAACTTAGACATGCACATTCTGGCTTTTTAAAAAGCATATAATGACATGCTCAGAGCCTCTCTGGCCCCAGGAGATTCTTCTGCCTCAATATGTTAGCCTCAGAGCTCCACGGAAGCCATCTTGAAGAAGTTGTCAGTTCTCAGTTGGGCTCGGGCTGGGAATATATTTCTTAGAATCGTGCAAATCAGTGAGCCACCCCAATCCTTTACATTTTTAATTCCAATTATTTTTGTGTGTGTGGGTTTGTGTGTGTGCACATGTTCAAGTGTGTGTGCACATGTGAATGTATGCATATGTACACAAGATCATGTCATAGCCTATGTATGGAAGTCAGAGGACAATTTGTAGGAGTCAGTCCTCTGTGTCTAGCATGTGGATCCTGGGGATCAAACTTAGATTGTCAGGTCTGGCAGCAGGTGCCTTTTCCCTACTGATCCATCCCATCAGCCCCACTGTATCTTACTCCTTGCTCCTTGCTCTTACCTGATCTAAGTAGTCTTTTTCCCTGATATAGTTGGGTACAGGATGTGGACACATGCACACACCATACCATACACACACACACACACACACACACACACACACACACACAGATTGTTCACACAAAGAGAGAGCAAGACACAAGTACCACACACACATACACCATACACAGAGACACATACATACTCTACACACACACACACACACACACACACACACACAAGAGAGAGAGAGAGAGAGAGAGAGAGAGAGAGAGAGAGAGAGAGATGTGTATTCTCATTTGTCTTGTATGTGCTGCAATGATGATGGGAAAATAATTTTTTTTTTAAATCTCCCATTGTGTGTCTTCCTCACTAACCACGTACGGAGCTGAATGCTTGTAGCAAGCAAACTGTCCTGCAGATTGTGTCCCGATTAGAAAACACAGGACAAAAGAGAAAAGCTAAGGACACATAAGCAAGAGTTAGCCTCCACTTCCCATAAAGTCACCAGTGAAACTAAAACTGGTAGAGCCGGGCGTGGTGGCGCACGCCTTTAATCCCAGCACTTGGGAGGCAGAGGCAGGTGGATTTCTGAGTTCGAGGCCAGCCTGGTCTACAGAGTGAGTTCCAGGACAGCCAGGACTACACAGAGAAACCCTGTCTCAAAAAAAAAAAAAAAAAAAAAAAAAAAAAACACATAAAACTGGTAGCAAGGCACACGGAAGTCTCTGCTTTCTCAGTGACGCCAGGGCAGAGCTATGGCTTCTGCCCCAGAGGTGGATTTCATTCTTTTCTTCTTCTTTTCCTTTGCTCTTTTTTTTCCATTCCAAGCAATGACAATGGATTATTTTTGTAAGCAAGTGCTCCATCCATTATTAAATTGATTATTCAAATCTCATTTTTTTTTAAAAAAAAAAAGAAGCCAGATGGCAATTTTCCACTATTTGTTGCCACTGACAACCAGCAGCCCTAAACTGGAAGATTTTCTCCTCCCCCCCCTTCTCCTGGCTGAAGAGCCTGCTGATTCCCAGGCAGACCCAAGGTAGATTCCATATTGGCAACAAATAGCCAATTACCAAACAAGATTGCCGTGATTGATTATTTCAAAATCATCTTCACATTGACAGAGCTGTTGTTCTTTTGACGATTCCATAATTAACTTATCTATATTCAGGCTTGGTAACTTTGTTCCCTCCAGTCATTCAGATGTGAGCGTTATTGTTGTTAGTTAGTTGTCATGACAGCAAGAAGCATGTTTTTACATGTCCAGCATCCTGGTTATTTTAAGGTCTTAATAAGTATGCCTTGCTAATGAATCAGAATAATGGTGATTGTGCAAAATAATGATTTTGAAAATTGTAAAGGAGACTTAAAAATCTAAATGCGAGATAATTATTACCCTTGTGGTAATTGTGAAGTGCATTTCTTTCTCTGCACGCATTCGTGTGCACGGTTGCGTGTGTGACCTGGCTGTCTCCATGTGAATGCAGCCACCTCTGTATTTAGTGGGGGCTGTCATGCTGTGTGACAGAGGGCTTTTCAGAATCTCTGGTGACAGGCACTGCTGTCCCAAGTCTCATGGCTAGGGCTTACCTTGTAGGTTTATAAATCTGTTCTGGGCACCCATCTTCAAGTCCTTACACACATTTTGGGGACTTTCTCCTCTTCTTAGCCTTCTGCGCATGTGCAAATAAGATCTGCTGCCTCAAGTCACTTAAAGGTGACTGCTTTAATTGATCAGATTCCTGCAATTGATTGTTTTCTTGCTTATGACTCCAGTGGTAGCTGCTGGTTTAGGTTTTCTGTTTGTTTTGCTTTGTTTCTTAGAGACAGAGCCCCTGGACATGTGGCTCAGTCTGGTGCTGAGTTCCTGGTCCTCTGGTTTTGTCCTGAGGAGCAGGGTTGGGGGACCTGTGAGTACTGGTGTGCACCATTACATCTGGCTTTATCCAGATGTTCTGACTTCTGATCTTGTCAGGAGAAAAGACATCCTAGTTGTATATAACAGGGGTCCACATCTCTCCCTATGCAACACATACACACATGAAAGTCTATATATATATGTCTTCCAAAGTTAAAACCATGGTCTCTCCTGTGTTCCAGACAATGTTTTGATTCTCTTCAATCAATAGTTAGATAATGTTCTTGACTCAGTGCTATTCAGATTCTAACCAGAAGAATCCAGCTATGTCTGCCTTATTCTGATTGGGATTGATTGCTGGGACTGGTGGCACACAGCACTTTGGAGGCAGAGACAGGCAGATCTTTGCAAGCTTGAGGCTAGCCTGGTCTACATAGTGAATTCCAGAACAACCAGGGATACATAGTGACACCCTGTCTCAGCAAACAAACAAATAAACAAACAAACAGAAAGGAAACAAAAGACACAAAGAACAAAAACAAAACAAAATATTTGGATTGTTTTATTTCATTCAGATGATTCTTTATCAAATGAGGATGGTCAAGGTAGGTGAGGTGGGTCACCTAATTTGTCTTGGAATGTTCCCCAGACTCATGACTCTTAAAGTTCTGAAGCTATTTGGGACATCAGGATGGGTCTTATGGGAGGCCTTCTGCCTACTGGAGAGAGCCCTTGAAGAGGACAGTGGGACCCTAGTCACCTAGTTCTCTTTCCTTTCTTAGCTTCATACTGAGTAGTTTTGTTTTTCTCTGTCACCTGCCCCCATCGAGCTGATTCCTCACCACAGCCCTCAAAGCAGTTGGTACAGCGGCCCATAGCCTGAAACCCAAAACCTGCAAATCAAACCCACATATTACCATACAAATGGCATCATGGTAAAAAAATAAATAAATAAAAGTGTTAACATCCATGTTAAGTTTCTAATCAAACACTGCAAAATGCATTAATCAGTATTTCATAGTTCATTACAGTCTGACTAATTTTGAAATCCCTCATGTAAATTGATTAAACGTCTTCTTCAGGCAGATGAATGGGCTTTTGTTTTAAGCAACCTTTCCTGAGCAAAACATAATTCTCTGCGACTCAACTCTCACACATTTAGGTTGAGCGCTCCCATGGCAAGCTCTCGATGATCTAGAATGTTCCCGTTTACAGCTAGACTCGCCGGCCAGTTACAACATACTTTGTGGGCCTGGGCGTTTAGCAAGCATCTATTTTGTGCCCACGGTTGTGTGATGTGCAGGGTGAGAAATGAGGCATGAGGCATGCTCCTCTCCCCCAGGGAGCGATGATTCATTCACGTCCATGCACACTCGCTCACAGCTGGGCGATGGAGCACGGCCCACAATGTTTTCCTTACGTTCCAAAAATATAAACTAATTCTGGGTAGTTTTTAACAAAAAGTCAAAAAAGGCATGATTCTTAAGCAGCGCCTGGGTTCTGGAATTGTTTTCCTGTTGATTTGTAAAGCAAGTCACAGGGTTGGGGACTCTGTCCTTTGCTCCCACCACAGCTGGGCAGCGGGTCAGGCGGTGGAGGAGGTTGGTACCTCTCACCCAGGTTCTTCTGACCTCTCCTTCTGTCTTAGTTAGGGTTTTACTGCTGTGAACAGACACCATGACCAATGCAAGTTTTATAAAAGACAACATTTAATTGGGGTTGGCTTACAGGCTCAGAGGTTCGGTCCATTGTCATCAAGGCAGAAACATGGCAGCATCCAGGCAGGCATGGTACAGGAGGAGCTGAGAGTTCTACATCTTCATCTGAAGGCTGCTAGTAGAAGACTGACTTCCAGGCAACTAGGGTGAAGGTCTTAAGCCCACACCCACAGTGACACACCTACTCCAACAAGGCCACACCTCCTAAAAGTGCCACTCCCTGGGAAAAGCATATACAAACCATAACACCTTCCCAGGGAACAGAATCTTTTCTCACCATCTCTGAGTTCTCTAAGAGGGACTCAGACTGGTGTGGCTGGTCCCATGGACTAATCATTGTCCTATAGAAGGAACCATGGTAGGCTCAACTGGATTATTTGGACAATAGAAAAAAAATAAAGGGTGTTCTACAATGTGGATCCTGGACACTCGGTTCATTTGGGCTAAGTAATTTCAAGGGCAAGCAAGCAAAGTACAGGGTGGCTGTTATGGTGTCACTTGAGAAACAGAAGTTGGAGAATCACTCAAGCACAGGAAATAAGGTCATCATGGACAAAGGAGGAAAATTGAATATAAACAAACAAACAAAAAATAAACACAACCCGAGAAGGACCCAGACTGGGTTCACAGCATCCACATTTTCATTCACAATTTCTTGTAACTCCAGTTTCAGGGGAATCCAACTCCCTCCCTCTCTGGCCTCTTTGGGTACTACATGGAGAAGGTGCAGGGCCTACCTGAAGATGTTCGCTCAAATAACATAAAAATGAATGAATGAATGAATAAATAAATAAATATATCAATAAAAATAATTAAAATATATAAAATAAAATAAAACAAAATGCAATAATAATAAATTGAAATGGTAACAGCTTCTTTCTTTACTTTTATTTCTTAGTAATGTAGCTTATAAATTCAACATCTCTAACAGCAAAATCCAAAATCTAAAGTGCTCAAAACTCCAACCCTTGCTGGTGTCAGCATGCTGCTATAGTATGAAAACCCCACACCTAGCCTCCTTTGAAGGGTTGCAGTCAAGATGCAAGTTTGCTAAAGCCCTGTACAACTGCACATGAAACATAAGTGAATTTCATGCTTAGACATGTCTTAGCTTTACTATATCTCATTCTGAATATGTAAATATTAAAAATTGAAACCCAAAGTATTTAAAATCAAAACAAACAAACAAACAAACAACACATAAAACTAACCCAACCCAACTTGAACCACTGGACTGCCAAGTGACCCCGTGTGAGTGGCTCAGGCCTGGGATACAGAGAAGGCATGTAAACACACACACACACACACACACACACACACACACACACACACACACCATGAGTTTGGTGTCTGTTATAGTTTAGTGTGTTTACTGTTTCTTAAGAACAGACAATGTACAGCAATAGCAATGACTGCTGTGCTCTTGGTGGATGCTGGGCCGAGATTCTCTAGTAATAGCTCTCAGACTCTCTGAATGTTGCTGAGGGCGGCCATGACTCGGACTACCTGTTCACTCCCTCTTCTTGCCACCTGCACTGCCTCCATCTTTATCTCTTCTCCTTTATCCTTCCTCCCTGGCTTATCACAGGGGCTGGTTGAGATCAGGGAGTGGCTAGGACTCTGGAGAACCCATGTGTGGGAGCGGCTCCTCCTGGTGAAGCCACAGGCAATTTATTCAATCACTAACTTGTCAGAGAGAAGGAGAGGCCTGGCTAGATTTGGGTTCTCCAACCAATGATTGTCACGCCCATTGTTTACAGAGACTCTTGGTGAGCCCCAGGAACAAGGACAACAAGGGACATTTGTCCTGGAGGGGGTCTGCCACCACTCCATAGAGTTCGCATGCTTACCCTGAGGACTAGCACTTCACAGTCTGTTTCTGGAAGCTTTTCCCAAGTTCTGTTCTTTTCTTCCTGGAGCTCGTTTCTCTCTCCTCTGCACCTGCAGTTACTTATGCAAAGCAGCCCAGGAAGGGCAGCCCCAGAGCTGCTACGGGGATCTCCATCTACTACACCAGGGGGAAGACACTTACTGTGGAAAAGACACGTGCTTACTGTGTCAAACCAGCCTCATGTGCAAAAACCTACCACACCCCCCTCCAAGTTTGGCCCAGACCTGTTGCCACAGGGACCCACCATCAGCTGGGCACACCTGTGATCAAGCCTATAAATGATTGATAACAGCTTCCTTGCAACTCCTCATCTCCTGAGTTGGGCGCCGCTGTGGCCACAGGCAGGCTGATTCCACTAGACGATGCTTTCATTCTCTCTTTACCAGGTATTAGGGATGGAATCTGAAGACCTCTAGGGTGAAGATGCTGACAGCCTGGGGTGCAGGCTAGAGCAATAACAGGCAGCTCTTCAAATGCTGGTGACATATGCAGAGAGCAGTGATGATTAACCTCCATTAACAGATTGTTTGACTGGTAAAGTAGACTTCTGGATGTGTTCCTGGAGATGTGTCCAATGAGAACTAACAAAGAGAAGACTCATGAAAATGGGCTATTTACCTATCTATCTATCATCTGTCTACCTACCAATTTTCTATCATCTATTGGTGTATCTGTCTATCTTTCATCTACATTATCTCTATCTATCTATCATCTATCTATCTATCTATCTATCTATCTATCATCTATCTATCTATCTATCTATCATCTATCTATCCACCAATCATCTATCATCCATCTGTCATTCTATTTTATCTACCTATCATCTATCTATTCATCTATCAATCATCTATATCTATAGTTCTATTATCTATCTTTCTATTATCTATATATCTATCTATCCATCTACCTACCTATTATCTATCTGTTTACTTACCTATCTTATCCGTCTACCTATCTTATCTACTTATCTGTCTGTCTGCCTGTCTATCTGTCTGTCTGTCTGTCTATTTATCTACACCTGCCTCACAGCCATCATGGTGTGAGCTACTCTATCTGCCACCTCAAGTACTGAAACCTCCAGCACCATGGACTGTTTAAGTTTCACCTCCATTAAGTTGCTGATGGCAAGGGTTTTGTCACCGTGACAAGAAACTGATGAACACGAGGAGACAGGGAGCCTGGAGGAAGGCAGCAGAGCTAAAGAGGCTGGAGCCAGCTTAAGAGGAGTTCATCCTGATAGCAGGTAGAACTGACCTCAGAGAGCATTCAGACTCCCCTCCCCAGGGCTCAGAGCTCTAGGCAGGAGTTCCAGGCCAACTATAAGATGAATTAAGTAAGTCTAACTATGATGTATAGTCTGAAGGGTTCTCTTTAACATATTAGTGTTAGTGTACTCTTACCCCTCATCAAGGAAACTTTTCCTTGCCACAGACAAAGACCATTACAGAAAAATCACAATCAATGTAAAAGTCAAGCTGTGGGATCCTATCCCACATATCCTTATCCCTAACTCCACCTCTATCCCTACCCATACCCCTACCCCTTTCCATAACCCTACACATATACACATACACACCTATACAAATACACACACACACACACACACACACACAAAAAAAACACTCCCGCAACTAAGAGTCAGGGAACACTGCAGAAGAGGGGAACGAAGAGCCAGAGAATTAGGGAGTTTACTTCAAGAGTGTCTCCTAGCAATGTCCGAAGCTCACCAAACAGGACTGTCCAAGGAGCTGAACAAGGAGAGGTGACACCAATGGACAAGCCAAATTGCACAGGGAAGCGCCCACACAGCCTCTATCCTACACAGGGACTACAGGCAACTGAAGAAAGCCGAGAGCAGGAGAGGTCTTCCCTGGGAAACAGCACACTACTGGTAGTTCAGTGCTAAATGGTCAGCCTTGAATGCATACATACAAGGAACATTATACAGATGGAGCAGGTGATACTTAGGAATATATATGTATAGACATATATACATGTAATAGCAATTAATGAAAAAAAAAGGAGCGATGAATTTGAAAGAGTAAGGAGAGGTGTATGAGAATGTGTGATGGACAGAAAGGGAAGGAAGAAATATAATTATAATATTAAAAACCACACATTAGCTTAAATAAGGTACCTTCTCCCAGTTAAAGGTCTTACCATAGACCTTTGAAGGCCCCCTGAGTCCAGATTTCCAGAAAAGTAAAAAGCTGGACACAGAAATGAGCACATGCAATTCCAGTGCTGCTACAGGGAGATGGCGGGCGGAGACAGATGGAATTCCTGGCAACCTCAGACCAGTTAGTGCTGTGTAGGTAGGGGCAAACAGCGACCGACACAGACACTTCAGGTAGTCTTCCTACTTCCAAGTGAGTGCCACGATACACATTCAACACACACACACACACACACACACACACACGGACCCCACCCATGCCTCCACGCACGGATTCACATCTCCACGTTCCCGTCCCCCGAGTTTTTTAAAATGGAAAGCAAGCTGACTCTTATAATGCTTTTGTGTTTTCGCCCCTTTAATGAGTTTCTTTCCTGCTATTTTTAGCGGCACTCCTCGGGCAAGCGAAATAACGGGGAACACAGCTATGTAGCCTCCAGACGTGTGTTCTTATCACCTGGGCTGACTAACGCCAGAGTCATCTTTTCGAGGGATGTGGTGAAGGGATCCTGTTTCTCGGAACGAATCTCATGGACTCCTGGCTGAAGACTCTGTCCGCAAAATGACCTCTGATTATTTCTCTGTGTTTGTTTCTCTTTCAGATTCATCTGAGTAGCAAAATCTTAAAGTTGGGGAACACAATGTCCCAAGTTTACTTTTTCTCTTCATTAAAAAAAAAAAAAGTTTTTAGTCTAATGCGTTTCCTGCCAAGTTCTGAGTCCATGGAAAAATTGATCCAATCCTCTTAGCGTCATTAATAAAAATTCTGAGTTTAGATCTGTCCCTAGGATGCTAGGATGGGCTATGTATTAAAGACTTTGCAGGTTTTTGTCTAGAAGATGCTACTTACACCTGCAAAATTAGCTTAGCCCCATTCTGGAAGAAGGAATGAGACAGAAAGTAGTGTTTCCGGTTTTAATGATGTGGATTTGTTTACGTGGCTCTGCCCGTGGCAAGCAGCGATTAAGCCCCGGTGTGCGGGCCTCCACATCTAAAATATTCATACATCTCAGCTTCCAAGCTGCTCTCTTTGGGTGTCTAACATTTCCTCTGTCCTGCCATGGGAGGGAAGCTCACATGCCATGCTTCGATGCCAAGAGCTTCTTCCGGGATAAGTGGTGACCTCAGCAGAAAAAGACGGCTCTCAGGCCTTGGTTCCTGCGCTGAGAAATCGATAGGTAGGAACCTGCCAGCCCACACTCCCATTTGCCTTGAAGATATGCCTCTCAGCCTGGCAGAGGCTGCGTTCCTTCCTGCTGGTCTCTGCGGAGGCCTGGAACAGTATTTCCAGGTGTGTTTGCATTCCTACTTGGGTGTGCGAATCAAAAATGGGTGGGAGAGATGACAAAGAGTGCCCAAGTCCAGTCCAGCTTCTTCTCCGGGAGTAAGAGCGAGGAAGTGAGGACTGGAGGAGGGTGGAGCCATGGTCTGAGAGCTCTGAGGACAGGGTTTCCGGGCTGTGCATGTGGGAGAGAGCAATGGAGCCCAGTGGCCCTTGGCCCCGCATCTTCTGCCTTCCCAGGTTCCCTCGCACCCTCTTATCCCTCTCTCCCACTCTCTCTCCCATCTCCCTCCCTCTCTCTTTTCTCCCCATCTCAAGTTTTTCTCCCTTCCCTCTTTGTCTCTCTCTGTGAGTGTCTCTCTGTGTGTCTCTCTCCTCTTTCTTGTACTGGGGCCTGAACTCCACCACTGAGCCACGCTCCAGCCTGGCCCTTTCCTTTCCCTTTGACATCAGATCAGTCAAGGCTGCAAGCTTAATCAAGCACCAGCAATGGACTTGAACGTGGACACAGTAAGCCCTCTTTATCCTTTATTTGGCTTTTCATCGTTCTTGTTACCAAGATGCAGTCTGAAAATGTCAAGAAGATGATTCTGGAAAGAAACAATCTGTGAGATTTAAGTCCGTGTTGTTTTTCTTGAGATGGAGTCTCGCGTCGTCCAGTCTAGCCTCCAACACGCAATGCTCCCTTTCCCAACTGAATAGGTCACCAACATAATCCTCTTTATACGTGTGTGTGTGTGTGTGTGTGTGTGTGTGTGTGGTGTGGTATATAGTGTGGGCTGAGTATGGTGTTGTATGAGTGTGTGTTGTGTGTATGTTGTATCTATAAGTGTGTGTGTTTGGTATAGTGTGTGTTTGTGTGTGTGAGTGGTTGTGGTATAGTGGCGTGTGTGTGTTCTATAGTATGTATGTATGTGAGGTATGGTGTTGTGTGTGTGTTGTGTGTATGTTGTGTCTGAGTATGTGTGTGTAAGTGTGGTATAGTGTGTTGTATGTGGGGTGTGGTATATTTAGTATGTGAGTTTGTGTGTGTGTGTGTATGTGTGTGTGTTTGGTATAATATGTGAATGTTGTATCTGTGAGTGTATGTGTATCTGATACAGTGTGCATTTGTGTGTATGAGTAGTTGTGGTATAGTGCTGTGTGTGTGTGTGTGTGTGTGTGTGTGTGTGTGTGTCTGTGTATGTGTGTGTTCATCCTATCCATTCTGTTCCTCTAGAAGACCTTGCCTAACACACTATGATATAGCCCTGCTTCTGGGAAGCTATGTCAACACACCACAGAGATACCTGCAAACACGCTTTCACTGTGTCACTAGTCACAATATTTGAGGTACAGAATCAATAGATACATGGAGAAAGCCTGGTGTGGGAAGAGGAGTGAGAATATATCATTGTCTGCAAAATGGATGGAATCAAGATTGTCATGTTAAGTGCAATAAGCCAGACTCAGAAAGGAACACACACTGCACGGGTTGTCTCATATGAGGGACATTTTCTCTCCCGGTGTCTTGAAAAAGTCATCCCCATCCCTCCATCCTTGTCTTTCCTGCAGCCAATAGCCACTTTAGAAATGTGTGCGCTGGCTGGGAATCGTCCAACGCTTCTGATTAATCATTTCCCCGTGGCACCTGCCGCCCTGTGTTAATGGCTCCTATCAGAGCGAGCCCACAGCAAAGAGGACCGCATCCCATCAGGCGCCAGCTCGTTCAGGGAGCTAAACTCCATTTTGCTGCCTAGAAAAGAGAGCTAACTAAGTGCAAAGGAGCTAAGTGCTTGAAGATCACCCAACAGGGCTAAAGGCACTGAAAGAGCTGTTATGATCTATCAGGTAAATAAATATGCTGTTCCAAAATTGTCTGAAGCTTTATTTATAGAAGGAGCCCAAATGGCTTGGAACAAATCTCCTTAAGACGCTCTTAGCTCTCTGGCAGTTGTCACCGGAGTGGAGCAGGGTACTTTAAAGTTGCTCTTTCTACCTTAAGGATGCCATGAACAAAAACAACGTCGGCCCCAGTAGTGGTGGGAGGAGCTTGGGTTCCTGACAAATGTTTCCCAGCTCGCCTTAGATGTGTACCGGCTTCCCAGCTATTTGGGGTGTGGGAGAGGACGGCTGTCCGTCCCCAGAAAGCTGCAGACATCTTTGTGGAGGGAGTATATGGACTCCAGAAGAGACACGAGGCAGATGAACAGCAGAATCTAGTAGACTACCTTATGTTCACGATGATTATGGAGTTGATTAGCAATTCTGGTCATTTCAGACTAAAACCCTTAGTTCTGACTTTTATGTTTGTTTGTTTGTTTTAGTTTGGTAACAGTGGCACAGTTGTCTTACTTAGGCGCTTACTTACTCCACTGAGCAACTGCCCTTACCAAGCCTCCTTCACCAAGCAGGGATCGCAGCCCAAGTCCCAGAGAAGCAGCCAGCGCATGAATCACCTTTCCACAACTGAAGGAACAAATGAAAGAAGAGGGGAGGGGCCTCGAGTCTACAGTTAAGTAAGAAAGTAATGCTTAGATTGGTCGAGGGCGCCCCTTGGGCGGAGCCTTCAGGAAGGACTTCTGGGACATAGAGGAGAGCTGGGGTTTCAGGTTGTATCAATTAAGATAGAAGTTTTGTTGGCAGATCTTCTTGTCAGCGTGAGAGGATAGCCAACAGAAGCAACTTAAGGCTTGTTTAGGCTCAGAGCTTTAAAGGATGCCTCCCGTCATGGTGAGATATTCCGGATGCTGTGGTGGCTGGGGTCTGTGACAATGGGAGCTGGCGGCATAGCTTGTTCACATCGTAGCAGATCAGGAGAGAGGTCAGACATGACAGGAAGCAGGGTCAGACTATCACGCCCAAAGACATATAACTGCCAGCCAGGCAGCAGAGGATCCCGGAAACAGTTTCTCCAGCTGGAGATCGGACGTTAAAACACTTGATCCCGGGTGGGACATTTCAGATTCGAGCCATAAAGAGCCTGGGTGAGATGTGAGGCTCTCAGGGATGTGAGACAGTCAGGGATGAACCTGGCTCTATCGAGAGGTCACCGGACTGGGTCACATCTATTTATTAGGGAAAGGAAAATGAGTCTAGGCTCAAACGGGAGTATGATGCTGCTCAGACCACCAAGACCCAGAACCACCTGTGTGTTCCTCAGAAGAGGCACTGCTTACCCTGACCTGCCAGGAACGTTTCCCTTTTTTATCCTGCATTCTTCCCACAGTCTCCTTTATTCCCTGATCCCCAACCCTAGTACTCATGCACGATTAGCATGAACGGTTAGAATGCCTGGCTTACACCACTGTCCCAGTTAGTTGTCCATTGCTGCGAAAGATAGGTACCATATCCAAGGCAATCCATAAAAGAAAGCATTTAATTGGTGGTGCTCTAACAGTTTCAGAGGTTTGGTCCATGATCATCATGGTGGGGTGCATGGTACCAGGCAAAGAGGGAGAGGGGGAGGGGGAGGGGGAGGGAGAGGGAGAGGGAGAGGGAGAGGGAGAGGGAGAGGGAGAGGGAGAGGGAGAGGGAGAGGGAGAGAGAGAGAGAGAGAGAGAGAGAGAGGGAGAGAGAGAGAGAGAGAGAGAGAGAAGTGTAGGAGTTTGAAACCTCAAAGGCCGCCCTCAGTATTGCACCCCCTCCAACAAAGCCCTACCCCTTAGTTCTTCCTAACCAGTCCACCAACTAAGAACCAAACAATCAAATGTATGAGCCTATGACAGCCATTCTCACGTAAACTACCACAGGCATTAACGTACAACAAGACACCAGATCTAGCAGAGTCAGGCTACCGAAGCTGTTGTGGATGTCACGTCACCTCCAGGCTGCCCTCCACGTCTAGTGCCATCTCATTACAATGTATCCCTGAAACATATTTCCCACCCACTGGTACCATGAACATTTATAATTTCTTGACTACCTATAGGTATTTTTTTTTTCACCTGAAACGAGCTACAGTCATTTGGGAAGAAGGGACCCCAGTTGTGAAACTGCCTTCATCGCATTGACCCGTAGAC
Organism: Apodemus agrarius; assembly: GCA_964023405.1. Classification (NCBI taxonomy): domain Eukaryota; kingdom Metazoa; phylum Chordata; class Mammalia; order Rodentia; family Muridae; genus Apodemus; species Apodemus agrarius. The sequence goes on from OZ030005.1 coordinate 23,810,415, forward strand.
AAATCAGTGGGGGCATTTTCTTGATTAACGACTGTGGTGGGAGGGTCCAGGCCATGATGGGCACTGATGCCCCTGAGCGGGTGGTCTTGGGGTGTGTAAGAAAGCAGGCTGAGAGAGCTACGGGAAGCAAGCCAGGAAGCAGTGCTGCTCCCTGGTCTCTGCTTCGGTTCCTGCCTCCAGGTTTCTGCCTTGAGTTTCTGCCCCGGGTTTCCCTTCATGATGGACGGAAAGTGTAAGCTGTAGTCTTTCCTTCACGGCTTTGATTTGAAGGTTTCTCATAGCAATAGAAAGCAAACTGGGAGCCCGTCATTGGCACGGGGCAAACAATTGATGAGGAAGAGGAAATAGGATTTGGGGAGACACAGGGGCGTCTTCTTAGGAAACTAGCTAGCACCTCATCCACTTATGGACACGTTGGGTTCTCCTCATCTTTTGGAAGGAAGTTCATTGCCTCATTCTCTCCCCTTCTTGGGGCTTTGTCTGAGACCTGACTCCACTCTCTGACCTTTATAGGCTACTGAATAAAGTCCTGCCTCTTGGAGCAACTTCTGAGTGGGTATTTAAATTGAGGGCAGGGGGAGGGATGAGGTATAGACTTACTGATAGGGGGTAAAGGACATGTCCTAAGGTCTCAGACTGTTAGAGGTGGCCTTGGTTTACATGATTTATGGCTGAGACCTAAGCCCTCTTCCTGTGGGGCTCAGGGACCCTGTGATTTCTACTCTTTGTTGTGATGAGTAGAGAAAACAGACTCAGTTTCTCCTCCACACTCAGGCCCCAGTCCACATAGAGGACTTCTGTGGCCATAGCTCTCTCTCTTCTCCACACCAAGTAAGCTGTTGATTCTGCAGGGGACAGAGGACAGGCATCCTCGAATTCAATTCATATCTAATGAGGGCATCAGATCTGGATGCTCGAGGCATTATCTTTAAGCCTGGCCTGCCCCCACCGCAGCTGCACACAAGGCCTGGATGGGACCTGTGCTTCTGAATAACAAACTGTTTAAGTTGTGGTTCTCGAGATCACCTCCTTGAGTGTGACTAATTTGCTGGAGTAGCTCACAGAACTCAGAGAAATGTGCTTATCAGTGTACTATAATGAGTACAGACAGACAGAAGGACACAGAGAGGACAAGAGGAGAGGCTTATTTAGGCTTCTGCTTTCAGACAGATTTCAGCCCACTGTGGTGAGAAAGGGATGGTGATCAGGGAAGGGATCAGTTCTGTTTCTGAAAACTGTAGCGTGTGGGGGACCGTATGCACAGGGTGGTGGACCAGGACAGAGAGCACAGGCTAGAACCAGGGATAGGTGTAATCTAAAACCCACCTGTAGTAAACCCACTCCTACCAGCCCAGTCCCACCCTGTAAAGACTCCAAAATAACACCATAAGGTGTGGACCAGGTCATCAAAGCATGAGCCCATTTCAGAGTCACACTGTACTACACATTCTCTCTCCGGGAGTGTGTAACCCTCAACTCCTGACAGTCTGGAAGTCTCTAATTACATTCGAGTGACTAAATCATTGCCCATGGGACATGAAAGAATCCTTCAATCTCTCTCCTGCCTGAAGGTTGGGTGTTGGGGCTGCTGTTTCTGATGGCCTGCCCCAACTCTTAAGCTACCTTGGGGTTGCTAGCCCAAGGTGAGCTCATTGAGATAACACAAAGATGGTTCTCGCTTTGGAGACCGCAAAGATTTTTGGAGTTCTAGGTTGGAAAAACACTGGAGGGCTCTGTATGTTTTACCACACTGAAGGCAGCTGTTCTGATTCTGCCCTTGGATTGAACAAGCTCGCCCTTCTGCACTTCTTGCTCCTTGGAGGCTTCTCTGAACCTTGGGTTTCTGGAGAGTTGGTTTCATGGTTTAGGACTTAAATGTTCCCCAAAGTTTTGTATAGTAAATTTGGTATTAATTGGGGTTCTCTGGAGGAACAGAACCAATAGTATTAGTATATACGTACATATGTATATGTGTTACATATATATGTGTATATACATATATAATAGTAGATCATAATATATTGTATATTATGAATATATAATACAATAATACAATATAATATATAGTATGTTATGAATATATAATACAATAATACAGTGTAATATATTGTATGTTATGGATATATATAATATAATAATGCAGTATAATATATTGTATGTTACAAAAGGTAATTTGGTTGCCTTAGATAATCCATTAGCCAACTGTATGCTGGAGGAACAGACCTCCCAGCACAGGCCACTGGGGTTCTGAGCAATCTCAATCAGGTTGGAAGCTTTCTGGGGTGCCACCGGTGTTGATTTCATGCTGAAGGTGGGTCCAGTGACAGTGGATGGTGGGCGATGGTATCTACAGATGCATATACTCAGCACAGCAGGAATAACAACGGTTCCTATACACATGAACACACGCCCCCTTCTCCATTCTTCCATCCGATCTTCTAGCCCATTGGATGGTGCCGCCCACGTTCAGGGTAGACTATTTCATTCCTTGTCCCACATGCCAGTCATCTCCAGACATGTCCCACAAATACACACAGAGGTACAATTCACCAGTCACCTCTTAACCCCGCTGGGTTGACAGCGAGGACCAACCATCAACCCAGCTGATGGTGTTATGTGGTTTGTAGAAAATTTTCAAGGTGGGGTTTACTTGGGGTAATCAGATGGCAGGCAGGGTGTACCTTTTGGGGGACTGAGTACCACCACACCCTCTCCTCTCTCCTCTCTAGCTCCCCATGCGGCGAGCACCTCTGCTCTGCCACAGGCTCGCTGACACGGATGTTTCTAGCCTCCTCACCACAGCTCTAAAAGCAATGGAGTAAGCCAACCAGCCCTGGACGGAAACCTCTGAACTTGTGAGCTGAAATGGATCTTCCTTCCTTTCAGTTGTTTTTTTCCCCAGGTATTCTGTCACAGGGACAGAAAGCTAACACAAGCAATGTCTTGGTGGTACCTACTCTGAAATGGCCAGTGGGGAGTTCTGGTGAGGGCGAATTTGGAAGTTTATAAGTACAGAGCTACAAACCCAGTGTTCCCTCAAACTAACCTATGCTTGATGCATAGTCTGTTTTTTACGTTTAAGTTTAAGCTTATGCATCCCTTTTACCGAGCCAGAAGCCATTTGAATGCGGCCTCCTAGGGTCTCCCCGGGGAGCCAGACACCTGCAGGGAAGGCAAGTAGGCTCTCCTTCTACTGGCTTTTGCAGGTAGAAAATGTCTTCCTCCTGATGTAAACATTTGGCTCTTTTTAACTTCTGGAGGGTGCTTGCTTTTTAAAGCCAATCACATGTATGTAATCCTCCAGAAAAACAGTCCGTGCTTGGGGGTGGGGGGAATGTATTTACAAAATACCCACAGGGTGGACATCTGGGGTCAACATGGAGAGGCAGAAAGAGAGAACTCAGCATCCCTGGTGGCTTGTGCCTCGCCTAGGGAGGGCTCCTTTATGCCAGCAAGAAAAAGGGTTTTGCTTAAGATCAGGCTAGGCAAGTGATGGTCAAAGAGGAAGTGGGTCACACCTGAGAAAGATTCCCAAGGATGGGGTGAGTCGCAGCTTCCTAACTCGGGACACAGTTAGGATATTTGGTATAGGAAGGGCCCCTGAATCCGTGCATGCTCCCCGCCCCCAGTCTGGCTGTGACAGAGGAAAATTAATCGCATGTTACAGGGTTTGAGCAGATTGAAAACACAAGGAACGCTTGCGCCTCTGCTCACATTGTCTTTTTACTTTATTGCCGGTGAGTCCTCCTTGCACTGGCTAACAGGAATGCTTTTTTTTTTTTCCCTCGGCGCTACCATTAACTCTGCCTGCTTCTTTCCAGGTCACTAATTTTTCTGCTTAGAGTTCATTCTGTTTAGACCGATCTGCTGTCTCATTTAATGAGGTTATTTCTGGGTTATTAGCCTTCCTGTGATATGATACCTTATGAGGACGACCTAATTGATGTAAATCAAACACAGCTTACAGAAGGGGGAAAAGAATCAAAACCACCCTTTAGATAGTTGGGGGGATCTTGAAGCATCTCAGGGTTCCAGTATTTAAAACTCCTCTTTCAACAGGCAGCTAATAATACAAATAAATCCTTCCTTATTCGTGAGTTAGTGGTTCAGAGAAGTGGAAATTGAAAGAGAACATTGGCATTTTAGTTTGCTGAATAAGCTTTCGACAGAAATTAGACGGGAAAGTGTGGAAAGGGAGGGGTTTAATTGTGCAGTTCCATACCCTTGCCAACATATTTTTATTAAGGTATTCTTACATAAACCATTAAGCTTTAGGTTAATTTTTACAGATATTTTCCTGACTGTACTTAAGGAATAAGGATAAAATGAAATAAAGAAAAGAATTTTTCTCCTAGTACTGCCTAGGACTATGTCTTGCCTGGGTCCTAACACGCCAGAGGGACTTTTGTGGCCCTTTGGCCAGCAAAGGGGTTGGGGAGTGCGATGACATTAGTGAGAGGAAGCGGCTCTTTCTTCTCTTTGGCTCCTGGACATTAACTCTGTCAGAAGAGACTCAGACACACCGGTATATTATTTTATCTGGAAAGAAAGAAAAATATGGTTTACTCTCTCTCTCTCTCTCTCTCTCTCTCTCTCTCTCTCTCTCTCTCTCTCTCTCTTTTATCCTTAAGGTCTTGTTCATTCATTATATTCTTTGCCTGTCTCAGAGAGAAATTGTTCCATGCCGGGGGAAGGGAAGCCAGCACCGAACTTGGCTGTGAGGCAGTTGTGGGGAGGGCTTTGTGGGAGCAGGGTCCCCAGGCTGGACACTGTGGGGTGGGACAGGGAAAGTGGAGGTATGTGGAAGATACAAACACTCCCAGCCGTCTTGGTGCAGTGGGAAGTGACAGGGTCTAGGGACTCTGAATGCCAACTTGAGTTTGATGCAGGCCTTGTGATACTGTAGGAGACACTTTCCTGGCTGACAAAAATGCCAGGAACTTTAAGAGCACCCTATACACCCTTACTAGCTCCCTGGAGACACGTGCACCGCCCTTGGTTTTCATAGCTCTTGGGGTTGGAGGAAAGTTGCTCATGATGGTAGGAGAGAAGAGGAAGATGGGAAGAGAGGCCATTTGAGAGAGTTTGAATGATGGTAGGGTGCTATGTGAGGTCCCCGTGACCCATTGGCGTTTTTAGAATCATTTGGGCAAAGTGACTGCCGTAATAACAGACAAGCCAAACCAGCGATTTCCAGGCAAGGAGCTATGGAAAGCAGGAAGGTTGCAATTGCCTGTGTTTATGAAGTGTCAGGAGAGGTAGGTAGTCACCCATCTCTTCTCCTACCCTATGACATTGAGTGCAGAATGAGTGCTAATCCCCCTAACTTGATCGGGTAGAGCATTGAGTCTGAGATGTTTAGGAACAACAAAGCTAGAAGCATCTTTGTCAGTTTTTAAGAGCTAGCTCTCTGGCAAAGTCTTTAGTACTTGAATCTCAGTTCACGTCAAAGGACCAAGAATTGATGGGTGATAGATTCCCAAGAGATAGGCATTGGTTGTGGACGTCTATATCGGTTCATCTTCTACTACTACAAAATACTCAAGGGTTGGTTCTTGTAAAGTGGCTCCACATCTTAGATGTTGAAAGGCCAAGGGGGGGGCTACATAGGCTTTGATGAAGACCCCTGTGGGTCACCTCATGGTCAGTGACTCATGCCAGAGCTAGGGATGAACCACTAGGTCCTTCCCCCATGAATCTCACTACCTAACTTTGTCCTATAAAGGCCATACCTCCAGATATAAAGCTTTGGAAGACACCAAATCCTGAGCCGAACCATAGGCACATGAAAGGGTTACCTAAGACAGAAGGCCTGTTGCCAACTTCTCTTCATAAAGGAGGATAATTTTTATTCCATTAATATGAGAGTTTGAGGGTGATGAGATTTGGTTGTGTAATAAAATAGATTCTGGGTCCTAGCTCTATGTTTTCCTTTTGAGAATAAGGGACAGAATCCTTGATGCAATTCTCACACAAACGCAGAGTGTGGGGCTGGAGAGATTGATGGCACTTGCTGTATTGTTCAGAAAACCAGAATTCAGGAGGATCTGACTCTTCTGGCAGCCACAGGCACCTGCATGCATGTGCACATACACATATACACATAGATAAACACAAAACAAGTATTTTAAAGAGGAAGTCAGACATTAACCTCTCCAGGGTTGTGTGCTGGGAATTGAACCCACAGCTTCTTATACACAAGGCAAGCTCTTTGCCACTGGAACTATTTTCTTTATCGTTTTCTGCTTCTCTCACACTGTGAATTAATGAAGTCGGAAAGCTTCTGTGGAAGAAATCCAGACATTAATGTTGCTCCTTCAAACCCAATGGGACTCTTTCTCTCTCTCCTGCCTTGAGGAATTTTTCAGGATTTTTCACAGTCATGGAATGGTGGAGATTTTGTAATTTTGCGAAATCCCAGTTTTCAGGATGTGTACTGATGAAAATGTGAGCGTGTCTGGGGGGGTTGACAGGAGAAACATCCCCAGAAAGCTCACGTATTTGAACTCTTAGTCTTTACTTTGTGGTGCTGTCTGGGGAAGTTCGACAAACCTTTAGGAGGTGGAGGAAATGCGCCACAGGGGGTGGGCTTGGAGAGGTCATAGGTTGCTCCACTTCAGATTCACTCTCTCTGCTTCGAGTGTGGTCAAAGATGTGATCTCTCCGTTTGAATCCTTCTCTGGCTGCCATTTCTCCCCTGCTGTTGTGAACCCTCCTTCTGGAACCATAAGTCGAAACAAGATTTTTCCCCCTCTATATGTTGCTTTTGGTCATGGCGTTTTAATCACAGCAATACAAAGTAACTTCTATGAGTCCCCTGAACACCTCTTATTTTCTCTGTGTAGAAATTTCTCTGCCTGTGAGCCCTGGAGTTTAAGAATCCAGACAAGAATCTTCTCTTGACTGCAGAGAAAAATGGAAGGGACCTTGTGGACTGAATCCAGTGTTTGTACTATTTCAGTCAACTTTTGCTATTCTATGAGCCAGCTAGCCCTTAGAGTTAGGACAAATCACACCAAAATTTAATAAAATATGGATAACCTTTCAAATCAGATAGGTGTTTAAGCCACTCAGAGGAATGTGTTTTATCTGCTTGCCTTTATGAGAGCTGTTGTATCCATTCACCTGGGGCCTAGCCTGAGCTATGAATTTGGATGAAAGTTCACCTGACTCTCTTAACTATTTTTTCCCCTCACAATACAATGTTGCAGGTATGAGAGAACACTGTCGGTGGAAAAAAATGGATTGATATTATTCATCTTGAGATTCTCATTATGTAGCCCAGGCTAGGCCTGGGCTCTTGATCCTCCAGCTTCATCCTCTTGAGTGGAGAGTGGTAAAAAGGCAAAGTCTATCAGCCAGGATTTTACCATCTTACTCTCCTGGCACCTGCAACGTTGTCTTGTATGGTCAGTTCCATGGGTCAGAAAACAGGAGATTGTTAGCAAGAGATAAGATGATCAGTGGAGAGTTTAAATTTTTCAGCAGAGAGGTGGGTGGACGCCACCCATATAGTTAGGCCCATTTTGAAAATTACTGAGTGACCCACGCACATAAGAAGAGACAGACACAGAGCACTCCCGTTCCAAGGAAAACTTCTCGTGGCCCTTCCCAGCATACTCTTGCCCTCTCTCACCAGAGGCTACCGTCCTCACTTCTGTATCACACATTTAAAAAACAGTTTGGTGTTGTCGTTTGTTTAGAAATTTTTTTACATATTGCCATACGGCCAGCACACCCTCCTTTCCTATTTCTGTCCTTCCCCCCTTCTTTTTAGAGAATTGAACTTCTGAGATCTCTCCACACTGCTGCCTCTGCCAGTGGCGAAGCACATTATCTCTGAGCAGCAAAACCCTGGGATGAAAATAGTTTCTTTTGTGTACCATGCTGCCGATGGGCAACTGACACGTCTCCTCTTTCCACGGCTGGTGTGGTAACTCCTGTTCATACAAGGCAGATGCTTTGTGTCTGATCTCTCTTAGATACTGAAGGGTGGATACTGGACTGGTTTTTAAGGGGCTGGGCCACCCGTATTTGAGAATCAGCTCCCAAACAGCCTGTTTGTTCCAGCACAGCTTTCTTAAGGTTTGAAGGGAAACCTCGGGCGTCTTAGGATATCCCTAATAATAACTGATGTTAAATATTTTTTTTTCAGGTGTGTAATGACCATTCCTATAGCTTAGCTCTCTCACTTAAGTGTGTGTCCAAGTGCTTCATTTAATTATATTGTGTTGTTTGTCTTATTAAGACTTTATATATTCTATTTATTGTATCATCTTGTGTCGCAAGACAGGGTTGTTCTGTGTAGTCCTGACTGTCCTGGAACTTGCTCTGTAGGCCAGGTTGGCCTTGAACTCACTGCCTTTGGAGTGCTGGGATTAAAGTCATGTGCTACCATACCCCGCCAACTTTATGTATTTTAAATCCAAATGCTTTCCCATCCTCCTTAGTCTTTGATTATCACATTAATTTATTACAGTTTCTTTTAAACTATTATTTTATGTGTATTAGCATTTGCCTGAATGTACATATGTGCATAAAGTGTCTGCAGAGTACAGATGAGGGTGTCAGATCCCCCGAAACTTGGAGTAATGGATAGTCGTGAGCCACTATCTGGGTGTTGGGAGCTGAACCTGAGTCCTTTAGAAGAACAGGCAGTGCTTTTAACTGCTAAGCCAACCCTCCACTCCCCATAATTTTTCTCTTTTGATGAATTTAAGATTTTAATTTTGGTAGAGTTCAACTTTTGTATTTTTCTTTTGCATGTTAAACTTTTAGTTTTGCTTTGGGATTTTTTTTTCTTGCTTTTAGGTCATATCCTTTATTGTTTTTCTGAAACCCAGAGCTTCAGTTTACTCTGAAATATCTCCTATGGTGAGAAGTAGGAACAAAACCAGCCAGTTTTATTTTCAGAATTTTCTTTTTCTTTTTTTTTTCCTGTATAGGCAGAAATAATTCAGAACTTCGTGCTTAAACGACTATTATTTTGATAAGACTGTCACTTTGAAGCCTTTATCAAACATCTACTGACTTGACAGATGCAAATCTATTTCCAGACTCTTTAATCTGTTCCAGTGACCTTTTTGTCTTTGAATCAAAACCACCATGTTAGTTATTTTTGCACCTCTATGACAAAGTACTTGAGAGATGCGACTTGAGTGGGAGAAGGTTCACTGTGGGTTATGCCTTTAGAAGATGCGACCCACCAGCAGGAAAGGCATGGCACAGGAGCATGACAGGAGCCTGGACCAGGAAGTACCAGGGCCAGGAAGCTGAGAGAAGCAGATTGAGGACTGGATTATGTAAACACCTAGAGACTTCCCTCACTCTCCAGGACCCACTGTTCCTCTGTCCCCACAGTCTCCCCACACTGCACCACCTTGGGATCAAGTCTTCAAAAACATGCAGTAGGGGATATTTCATACTCAGATAATAATGGCTGCAGCATCCCTTTTATCATCACCCATAATACCTCTTGAAATTTAACTTTAGGATTTCGTACATCACTACTGTGTTTATATAATTCTCACCCTTCTTCTCACCACATGAACTCTCCACTTCCTCTTACAGTCATGACCTCTCTTTAATTATTGTTTTATATACATACTATACACACACCACACACACACTTACCACACACTACACACCACACACACCACGCACACCACACACACACACAAACACACACACACACACACACACACACACACCACACACACACTTACCACACACTACACACCACACACACCACGCACCACACACACACACACACACACACACACACATACCACACACACACCATACATACCACACACACACCATACATACCACACGCACCACACACACCACATACACACACACATACACCCTATACACACACACCACACACACCACACACACCACATACACCACACACACCACACACGCATCACTGAGTCCACTTAGCATCACTCATATGTATATGTGTTCAGAGCTTACTTATTAGGAGTCCTGGAGAAAATGGATTCTCCCTCCCTCCTCAGCCACTTATTGCTTACAGCTCTCTTTGTCTCACAGGTGGGATGCCAACTGGTGGTGTTACTATACAGGTCTTGTTTAGGCAGCCACATAGTCAAGAGTTCTTGAGTGTAATGTCCCTGCCATGTTTACCAAATGCTGTCGTGCAGCTGTTGTCCTGGTCCTCTGGATGTTAGAAACTTTCTACCCCATCTCCCAGTGTTTCCTGAGCCTTAGGTAGAGGGCACCCAGGGTCTCTTGGTCTCTGCATTTTGACCACTTTTACTTCTCTGTAATCGTCTCCATTTATTGCAAAACAAAACAACAACAAAGACTTCTTTGATGTGTCTTTTTCTAAACAATTGATCCTCCTGCTTTGGATATTCCCCCCAAATATTGAGATTATAGGGTTTGTACCATCAGAAGCTGAAATTCTCAATACCTTCAATATGTTAATTCTTCTCAAATTGGTTTATTGGTTCAAATCTATACAAAACAAATCCAAAAAGTTTTATATTTCTAAAGGAAATTAAAACTCCATTCTTAAAAAAAAATGTTAGTTTTAGGATAGCCTTCACACAGCAAGACACTGGTTCAAAAAATAAAAAGGAAAAGAGATTGTGAAAGACGGATATTACTTATTCCACAGATTTAATAAAATTTACCTGAAAAGCCACCTAGTCACAAACACTTCTCTGTGGGAAAGGCTTAATGTTAAACTTAATTTCTGCAATAAGTACAAGACTGGTTATATTTTCTTTGTATTTTGGATATACAAAAAATGAATAATTAAATGCTTCAAAAATGTTTCCATTTCAACCAACTTGTGGACACATCTCTACAGTTTTCTCTTGATGTCTGTAGGACCTGTGGTAATGTCTCACCCTTTGTTTCTGCTATTGGTAATGTTTTTCTGTCTTTGACCAGCTTAAGTTTTTCAGTTGTATTTGTCAGTTCAAAGAAGACACATATGTTATTGATTGTCTTTATAAATTACTCCTATTAATATTTGTGGGCTTCAGTCTTTTAAGTTGAAAATTTAGATCTTTCTTATTAAAAACCTTCCATGTTTTTAATATAAAGGATTGAAGCTATGTAATTACCTGAAGTGCTTCTTTAGATATTTCCTACAGGCCTTAAAATGTCTTTTTTTTTTAATTATTAGTCCACTTAAAACATTTTAAAATTTGTATTGTTGTTCATTCTTTAAACTATGGGATATTTAAGAGATTTTGTTAGGTTTACAAACTCAATGGAGTTTTTAAATGCATATTTTATGTTTGTTACTATCAAATTTAGTGCTAATAATTAAAATTCTTTTTTAGCAAGAGAAATGTGATTTCAGTGCCTATCGTTTACTGAATCTTGTTTAACATCTCAGCAGATGCTCCGTCTAGGGAAATGTCTCATGAGCTGGATAAGTATTCATTTTGCACTTGGGTGCAATGTTTCATAGGGCTCAATAGGTTAAGTTGGTTGATAACATTCAGGTGGCATTTTCTTTAAATATCATTTGGTCTACTTGTTCTAGCAACCACTGGAAAGAATAGTCTTCCATTATAATTAATTTATTTCTGCTACTCTTTTTGTCAATATTTTCTCACTGTGTTTCAAAGCTTCATTGTATGCACATTCATCTAGGGTTGTACATCTGTCTCCGTGGTGAATTGATGCTTAATCCATATGACATGCCTCTTCCTATCTTTACAAATAGCCTTTGTATTGGGATTTTCTACACCTAACTTTATCATCTTTCTCATTCACATTGTTCACGTGCCCTCTTATATCCCATATCTCTATATTTAAATAGCATTTCTTAGTAGAAGCAGGAATGCCTTGCAGGAAGGAATTGGACCAGTAGGAGGATGGGGTGAACTAAGAGAAGGTGATGGGATGGATAAGATTAAAGTACAATGATATATTTCTATCAAAATGACATAATGAAATCCACTGTGTTCTAAAAGAAGGGGAGGGCTTGCTACTGAGGACTTGACTTAGACCCTGGGGTAACTAGAACAGATGGAGACTTGAAGAGCACTGGACATGTGGCCTCAATCCTGTGCCAGGGCTATCATGGGAAGCCTTGGTATCATGGGCTATCCCGTGCAAGGCTACAAATGATAAGAGTCAGGTAGTCAGGCCATGCCTGTGGTCTTGGTCACCAGCCTATCAGATGCTGGTCTTAGGATGGAAGGCATTCATACACCTTCCTTCCAGTTGTCTGCTCCCCAGTCAATCTCTGATGCTTGCACAAGCCTCTTGCCTGACACAGCGTTCCCACTACATGCTGACTGCCTTTAAAGCCATTGATTGGGGACCCTGGCTTGATGTCCATAAAACATATAGTTAAGAAAAAGAGGTAGTTGTGCCCTGTTCAAGTTGAAAGCAGACACAATTCCTCTAACCCAGGCTTCCCCGACATGTATCTTTGTTCTTGGCGCCCCAAGTCATGGCATTTACATTGGTGGTTTCTCTGTTTTCCAACATGTCATGAGTTTGTATGTATGTTTGTTTGTTTTTAATTAAGAAAATAAACACTGGTACTCAGTGGCCTTCGCCCTCACACAATGGTTGGCTCTGTGTCCTCAATGCAATGGGTTCTCTGGCAATATGGAA
>OZ030005.1:23825526-23870526 GCA_964023405.1 Apodemus agrarius
AAATTAGAATGAAAGACTATACAGTCCAATTACAGATAAAAGCAGCAAACGGCACTGTTGTAATTAGATGCCAGGACTATTTTTCTTAGATTTTGTATCTCTGAGGGCCCTTCTCATAAGCTACTTGGCTGTAACCATTGTGGAAAGATTTCAGAGTGGTTTGTATCTCTGCAGCCATGTTGTTTCCCTTCGAACTCGAGCTTCATACTGGGTTATTCTTCCTGAGATCTTTTTCTACTCAGAGCCACGAGGACTCTGTAGAATTTTTGTCTCATGAGTACCCAGTCACTCTAGCCCGGGTCATGCTCATGCTCAGTCTTTTGTTTTTGTTTGTTTCTTCTTCTTCTTCTTCTTCTTCTTCTTCTTCTTCTTCTTCTTCTTCTTCTTCTTCTTCTTCTTCTTCTCCTCCTCCTCCTCCTCCTCCTCCTCCTCCTCCTCCTCCTCCTCCTCCTCCTTCTTCTTCTTCTCTTCTTCTTCTTCCTCTTCCTCTTCCTCTTCCCCTCTTCCTCTTCCTTCTCTTTCTCCTTCTCTTCCTCCTCTTTGTCCTTCTCTTCATTGTCTTCTTTCCTTCTTCGTTCTCTTCCTTGGTGTTAAACTTAGTTATTACTCTGACTATTTTTTCTTTTTGACTCATGATGGAGAGCCAAAGCCATGCTTTCAACCCTAGCAGTACAATGTTTGAGATTCGTGGAGGATAGACTGGTAAGGAGGTAGTAATTTTCCATTAATGCTGCTTATCTCTATATAGAGAAAGCCGTCTAAGGACAGTCAAATGGGTGACACAGAGATAGGAGAAGTCGTGAATGTCTTTTATCAACACCTGCCAGGTTCCCATGTTGGACACTACAAGGATGACTCACTGTAACTTGATCTTGAGTTGGATCCTTAACAGATTGCTATCTGGAAAACTTCATCTATTCTTTTCCCACCAAATGGTCTGACCTCTTACTAATTTTGCCTCCCCAGGATGAGGAAGAGAGCTGGGATACCCAACCCATTGAGGAACTGAACAGTAGTGTTCCCTGTTCCCCAAGACTGACTGCTGAGTTGTGCTCAGTGAACTATTCAGATGGATGGAGAAGCGCAGGGAGGGTGGTCCAGAGAGAATACCATGCTGAAGTCAAAAGCACAAAGACAATCTCAGATGGCTGCTGGGTGGTTGGAAATGGAGCTTACAAAGGCTAAGCTAGAGGAGATGAATCAGGATCTCTCTCGTGGGAAAAAGTTCACAGTACCAAGAGTGTAGATGGACACCCATTATCCCAGCTGAACAGTAGCTGAGGCAGGACTTTCAGTTTGAGCCTAGGAGATCAAGGCACATCAGGCTGGCATAATGAATAAAACCAGCAATCCAACAACCCGCCTACATGGGAGCAAACATCCCACTCCTCTGTCTTAGTGGAGACTTGGTACTACATGGCGCCCAGGCATCCCAAAGGAACCATTATCAAATGGTCCTAGAGGACATTCTAGGTCCACAGAGATGTTTTTGAAGAAGGCCACTGGAGATATAGGGAGATTCCTCATGTTCTCCTGATGGATTAATTTCCTGGAGATCATTTGAGGTGTGATCCTGGCATATATTTTCTTTTCCCACCAAATGGTCTGACCTCTTACTAATTTTGCCTACAATTAGTTTGGTGTAATTACCGCCACTTACAATTCAGTCTGCTTTCACTAAAAAAAATTATTGTTCACGGGGCCATAAAACTCTTTAAAAATTGCTTAATGAAAAATGGAGCCTGAGGAATGTCGCACTAGATAAGCCCAGCCATTAAATCCTGGACTTACGGTGCGCATGAGCACGAGGAGGCAGCATGTGTTGGAGGCTAGATGGCAGTGTGTGTGTGTGTGTGTGTGTGTATGTGTGTGTGTGTGTGAGATGCTTGATAGAGTAAGGATTTAGACCACATATGCAGAGACATTCCCACTCATTGGTGCTTTCTGTACCCTTGTCTTTTTTTCTTTAAGATTTATTTGTTTGTTTGTTTGTTTGTTTATTTAGTGTAAGCACACTGTAGTTGTCTTCAGACGCCCCAGAAGAGGGCATCAGATCTCATCACAGGTGGTCGTGAGCCACCATGTGGTTGCTAGGATTTGAACTCAGGACCACTGGAAGAGCGGTCAGTGCTCTTAACCACTGAGCCATCTCTCCAGCCCCTGTGTCCTTGTCCTTATACTTTGCATTGAGGTAGGCCCCATGGTGTGGTGCTAGATGCTCAAACTCTTCTGACTTTAACCTTTGTTTTTTTCTTGGTGGGCCAGAATGGACAAATAAATGGACACACTATCAAGGACCAAGCACCAGCCTTGAAAGCCAATGTCATCCCCACAGTCTGTTACCTGCTCAGTGATGGCACTACAGAGTGAGTGTCAAAACATGGGAAAGCCCAGAGTTGCATATTCAAGGGCAGAGAGGAAACAGTTGTCCCGAGGAACTGGCTGGCCATTCTGCCAGGATCCTCAGCAGAACAGATGGCCTCAGTCACATTGGTAAGGGTCTATCTTCTTTTTTGAGCTACCAAGTCAAAGGTCAATCACTTCCAGAAATAATGCTTCATCTGGGATCTTTGGCTGAACCCAGAATTTGCTTGTTCTGGCCAGTCTAGATAGTTAGAGTGCCCTGGAAATGCCCTGCCTCTGGCTCCAGAATGCTGGGATTACACGGAGCCACCATGCCTGCCCAGCTTTTACGTGGGTTCTGAACATTCAAGCTCTGGTCCTCATGTTTGTGTGGCAAATGCTTTATTGACTGAGCCATCTCTCCAGTCCACCTTTATGGGATTTGTCAAACACTATACACCTTATGTTTGTTTAGAAATGCAGTAAAATGGTCTTCTGAAACACCTCCTCATCCACTGGAACACATGTGATAATGAACAAGGCCTTGGTCAAGTAATTTGGGGATTCACATGCCCCCAAACTACAAGAATTTACTCCACATCTACTATATGCTTAGTGTTTATCTTAATATCAGGGAAACAGTGGGTTTTTTTAAATGCCCTTGATATTTCCCAACAAATACTTCTTGGCTCTCTGCTAAGTTTCCAGGATTGTTGTGCTGGGGATAAAATATCCATTTGTTTATCTACTCATTCTTAAGTATTAAAAGCATCCTCCAAAACATGGATGATTCAAAGTGAGGAGAGAAAGCTGCCTCAGTGGAATAAAGGGCTTCAAGTCAGGCAGGGCCGAGTGTCCTCTCTGAAATTTTCTTATTTGAAGAGAGACCCAAAGAGGTGAGGTTCTACTAAGAAGTCTTGGCTCCCTTGAAGAAAGGCTGGATCAGAGCAAGCAGGACAGGAAAGGGTGACAGATAGAGGACATAAAAAGTCAGGCAACAGTGGGTTGTAGGCTTAGATTTTTCAAAACCTACTTTCATAAGGGTTCTTAAGCATTTCAACCTCCCTTATAGTCCATTGACTAAAGGCAGGGGAGAAAGATGGCTTAATAGGACAATGGGGACATGGACTGGTTTAGAAGTAGTTCTTTGGGGGCAGTTCCAACATTCTTTGTCAGTAGTCTACTAGCAAAACACCAAACAGGAATCAGCAGCAACTGATCTATCCAGAAGACACCACCAGGCTGTACTGATAGCACAAGTCTGCTGAAGCTGCAAGAAGTAGCCAGAACACCACCGGAAGTCCTTTGGTGTGTTTCTCTCTGTGAAGTTACAAGTGAAGATCAGATAAGAAAGCAAAGAGAACAAATGCTAAGACCAGCAAGGCAAAGCCCAATGAAGACCAGCAAAGCAAACCAATGCCAGAGCATTGCCCATTGTCTGTTGGGTTATACTTACACTCTTTCCAAACATCATATGTCCTCTCAAGCAGCAGCTCCAGCAAAACACCAAAAGCCTTTTTCCAGGCAGCTTCCAGAAAAATACCACATGTCTGTCCTCAGCAAAGCATCCTCTTACATGTCTGCTTCAGCAAAACATCCTTTCATGAGACAGCTTCTAGAAAAACATCACATGACATAATTGAGTCTCCAAGGAAACCAGAAATTCCCACTTCAGTGGACCCTCTGGGTTCAGATTTTATGTTGAAGGAAGCCCTTTGTATGGAGTAGACATGTTACTCTTGAGTTCTTTGCTACATCTCAGTCAAGAGGCCAGAGGAATAGAGAATCTGGATCACAGTTCAGGAACAGCTTTTACAAGCAGGGGCCCGCAGGCAGACAAGATTACTGTTAATGCATTGCTAGGGCAGAATCTCCAAAGCTAAGTATATGAGAAGAAAGGAGATTTCTTTGGTTGCTGGCTCTGGGGAGTGAGTTGTCCCGTAGTAAGGTGCCAACAACACAGGTGAGAAGGCAAGAGGATTGGGGTGACATGAGAGTGTAGGCCTGAGCTGTACACTCGTACTTTATATACAGTGTTTATGTCAAAGCCATTCTATGATAACTCAGTCATTCAACAATGGTGTTCGCTAGTTCATGAAGGCTGAGCTTTCACATCACAATGACTGCTTATGAAGCTTGATGCTTCAATAGTAGGGTTTCCTACTCCATGGACTTTGGAGAACACATTCAAGCTAGACCAGGGAACAGTGGGGGGGACAGACACAGGAAGAATGTAAGTTTGGGCACATGCTGACATCAGTGAATCTTGATCAGGAAGTTATAGGCATTTATTTGTCCGGTATTGTTTGTTGTTGCTTTGAGACAAGATCTTACCCTATAGCTCAGGCCTGCTTGGAATTCATTATAAGCTGAGGGTGCACCCTTGCAGGAGCAGAAGTAGACCTCTGCTTCAGCCCGCCAGTGGAATTCATTCAGCTCATTTACATATGTTTTTAGAAAGGTTATATTTTTATTTTTGTGTGCATGTGCATGTGTTTGTGTGTGTGTGCATATGTGTGTATGTGCATTCCTGAAGTTGCCAGCAGATGCTAGAAGAGGGCATTGGATGCCCTGGTGCTGGAGTAACAGGTGGGTATGAACTCAGATCCTTTCCAAAGAGTAGCAAGTGCTCTTAGATGCTATCCATCTCTCTATCCTCACATGTGTTTGTAAATCTGTCTGTCTGTCTGTCATCTATCTTCTATCTATCTATCTATCTATCCTCTATATCATCTGTCTGTTATCTATCTGTTTGTCTGTCAATGTATCTAATTTATATCATCTATCATCTATTTAGAGATAAATAGTAATCTCCCTGCATGGTTATGCATGTACGATTAAATACCCTACATCTATTCTTCTAGAAGATTTCCAATCTATAATACAGTCTTTTAAACCCAACTATCATGCTGTCTGTTGGCTCTCTAGACACTGGTCCTCCAGGAGATGCGATGCTGTATTCTTTACCAACAGCTCCAAACCTTCCTGTTCGGACCAAGGGCCAGCTTGTGACCTCTGACCTTTGGATGTTCTTAGATATTGATATGTTAATGAGCTCATTCTGCACTTGAGCTTTCAAATCCAGTTAGTCTGATTTAGCAGAACATCCTCTGCTTCCGTTCACAGTCTGTTCAATGCCAGGTCCATGGTTGGGCTTCTAAGAAGCCTGCAAAGTCCTGTGGGTGCTCTGAGTTTGTTCCTGGAAAGTGACGTCACATACTGGATTTCTCTTGTACGTCTCCAATTCCACCTGACCTCTGCTCCTCTTGGAGCCCAGCCACGAAGCCCAGAGCCCACTTACAGCTGTGGGTGGGCCCAGGATGGAACCTGCGTGACCTTGGAGGTACTTCCTTAGGACCTGGCCTCCCTCTCCCTCAAGTGTGGTTTAGGGGGAAAAGTAGCGCCTGACCCACTTCTCTGCCTTGATGTTCTTTCAGTTAGTGAACCTGTGAGGAGTCCTGGAGGGACAGGAGAGATAGAAATGACCACGAAGGATATCTGCTCTTCCTCCGGCCTCTTTACTGAGCCTTCAGTCCTGTTTACCCTCGGGGTTGTAAGCACCAGCCTATCCTTAGCCACTTCCTGTCCTGTAGCCTTTACCGGGCGGAAAGCACTGTGGAGGCGCTCACTAAAGGCCTCCAAGCGCCCGGGTCCACATTATTATGGCAAACTTAAAAGTAGTAAATAAAAAGAACAAACGAAATAAAAACACAAAATGAAAAAATAATTAAAACAATAACTATTCCATTCATTCTAAGCACATCATCCAAGATTACATTAGAAAAAAAAACCTACAATAAAAACATGCTTTTAATCTGATAGTAAAAAAGCCCAATAAAATAAAAATGAGCTCCATTAATGAAAATAATGCCTTTTACCCCAGCCAGTTAAAGTGCTGAGCTTACATGTTTTGGGGTTTGGGGGAGCTGGGAATTTTTTTCCCATGGGCTGGTAATAGATTCTCTTTTGTTACATGCTGGAGATGGCCCTGGCTAATTAGTATCGTTCAGTGTGGAAACTCACTGTATGTACGAAGTCCAGAGAAATTGTACAGAGAGACAGCCAATTCCTGTAGAAATAGGCAAAGGGAAATTGTGCTCTGTTTAAGATTGGGCTTCAGAATAAAAGTCAAATTTCTCTCTCTTCTCTCTCCTGTCTCTCTCTTTCCTCTTTCCTGTCTCTGTCTGTGTCTCTGTCTCTCTGTCTCTATCTCTCTCTTCTCTCTCCTGTCTTTCTTTCCTCTCTCCTGTCTCTCTCCTCTCCCCGTCTCTTTCCTTTCTCCTGTGTCTCTCTTTCTTCTTTCCTGTTTCTGTCTCTCTGTCTCTCGCTCTGTGTGTGTACGTGTTCACTTATGCGCTCGTGTGTGTGTGTGTGTGTGTGTGTGTGTGTGTGTGTGATGTCCTAACCTCTTTCTTTCTCTTTCCTCATTACTTCAATTTCCTCTGGCCCCTTTTAAGAAGTGACTTTAATTTTCTTTCAGATGACAGGTAAGCCCCGCCTCAGACTGTTTTCGGATGAAATGGAGGTATAAATAGATAAGTCCCAATCACAAGAGACCTTACCAAGACCCTTTCCTTTTATTTTTGCTAAAAACATATATTTTATATATCTATGTCTGAGTTCAGGACTCCCCTCCCCACACAAACACTGGAAGTACAAGTTCTCACTCTTCAGTGGCCTTTGCATACAGCTCTCTGCAAGTCTGCTTTCTTCAACGGCCTTGGCATACAGCTTTCTCCTTGTTCTTTTCCTCATTGCTTCCTAACAGTGTTACAAACCCAAACCGGTTTTCATTTCTTGCTCAAAGATTTCTTAATCCTGAGTTAAGTTCCAGTTTTACTTCTAAGAGGAGGAGCACCATCATCCCAGACACTGCTGAGGAACGGCCTTCCTGGATAATCAGACAAAACTCGATGCAGGACTCTTCAGTCCGTCTAAGCAGCCCCTCCCCCTGCTTCCCTCCCAGGGCCCCGCTACCACTGCAAGTGCTTAGTTGTTCAAAGGAATATTAACATTTTAATTTAGTACCTAATTATGTTTGCTAGTCATAACTAGAAACACTGCTATTAAAATCCTCACACGAAATTTTGGTGTTAGGCAGGTACCTTTGTCAGTGCCCTAGAATTGCCTGCAACTTGTGCAATCCGGGATCTTTCTGATCATGTCTCATGACTTCCTGTCTTCTCTTCTCAATGGGTTTCCTCTCTGCCACATGGGTTATACTGAACACTGCTGCCTGGTTAGAATATACTTAGATGTCTGGCAGTCCGTTCCTAAGAGGGCATGGAAGGTTTTCAAGATGGCTTTGCCTTTTCTCTGACAGTAAGATTAGACGCAGTGAATACATGCTTATCTGGTCATCAGAAGCAAACTCACCCTCTTTCAAGCAGTGTCTGTGTGTGTGTGTGTGTGTGTGTGTGTGTGTGTGTGTGTATCTGCTGATCTACTTGATTGACTGGAGAGTCACCTAGCTTAGTTGAGTGCATTTCTAGGTGTGTCTGCAATGAGGGTTCTGAACTGGTGAACTCACTCACCCCTTGATGGGTTCTTAATATGTGGCATTATTGGGAGACGGTGACCTACCTTGAGGACGTGCATCTCTGGGGGCAGGGGGTGGGGGTCAAGGCATGTCCCTGGGATGCACTAACCCTTGCTTCCATTGTGGTCTGTGCTTCCTGTCCACCATGATGTGAATAGTGGCTGCCTCATGCACCTGCCACTACTGTGCCCTGCGTCACAGCAGGCCCAGCTGTATATAACTTTTTACCCTGCCTGTAACCATGACAACCGTATTAACACCATACAGGCCATAAGGATTCAGTGAGCTAAGCCTCACAGATGCTTCTGGTCTTCATCCCTGTCCTGGGCCAGCGTCCCTTTACTTTACCTGTAGGCTAGAAAATGTCTGAATTTTTAAGAAGTCCCTGTGTTCAGGACAGAACAGTTAAGCTGGATGAGGATTCTGGATAATTCCAAACGGTCGGGACATTCTGAGATTACTGTTTTGAGGTAAGCCAATATCTGCACATTTCAGAATCCCTGTCCTGTGTGACTAGGTCTAGTTTATCATATCTACTTGGAAATGATGGAAAACTTAATTTCTTCATTGACCTTCACTGTGAACTGATTAAGCTTAATAGAGGCAGTGGAGAAGGAGACACAGATTTTCAATTGCTAACAATATCTTTGTGAAATCTACTGCAGATGACACCCTGGTTGGAATTATCGGTGTGTGAAAGGAGAGCTACTGTTTCCTGCAGTCTCTCCCACCAGGCAAATGGACGCTGAAGGCAGACCTGGGCGCACCCTCCCACAGAATACAGATGGCTAGAGGCAAGAAACCATCCAGGGCTTCTGCTTGGAGAAGGCCAATGGCCACTTGGACAAAAGGGGGAAGAGGAGAAGGAAGAGGAGGAACAGAACTACTGGAGGAATATCCCTTAGTTGTTCCTTAAGAAAAAAGGTATTTCCTGATGACTCTGTCATATTTGGAGATGAACTATTCATAAAAGCCCTGTGTTGGAAGATCATGGGACAGCATGGGGTCAGCTTCCTAGCAACAGAATCCAGTCCAGACTGGGTTCTTTGGTTCTGCCTCCAAGTCCCATAATCGCCCCAGCCTCAAACACAGCAAAGCAACCTGTAGACAGTAAGACTGCACCAAATGAAAGCTGCTGATGCCACCTTCTTCCCAGAAGCTCTAGTTAAGTGGATTTGGTTTAAATGTCTCCCAAGCGTGAACCTCAGAGCAATGGGAATTGATTCTTCCCAGGGCTTATGCATCTAAACTTTCATAGACTGCAGGGTGCTGATCCTCAACCCTGGAGATTCACAATCTGGGAGGTCTTGAGGTTGTGTGTGTGTGTGTGGGGGGTGCGGGGCAGTCATCTGGCTCTGGAGAAGTCAGGGTAAACTTCAATGTGGATAGTTCACATATAAGTCAGGGTCATTCACCACAGGCCTGGGAGGATTGGCTTTGTGACAACCCCTCCCTCATCCCTTTACATAGGCTTGGTTCCTGAGGTAAATTCCATTTCCCTAAGACCTAGTTTATGAACACATTGGATAATAACCAGGCCAGCATCTCCCACATGAGTGCCCCTGGTATAAGGCGACAAGCCTATCCTTGACTCTGAGAGAAAAAAATAAATAAAATAACAAAGAATCCTGAGGTCATGTGCCCAGGAAGGTAGTCATGCACCCATGGAACCCAGGAAGGCCATCCACGGGGTTGAAGGGCGGCCATCTTCCCTGAACATGGCTCCATATGTGATTTTCACTTTGGGTATTATCTTTTCTGAACTCTGCAACCACCTCTAAAGGACATTTAAGGAAATCTCCCACTTTCTCCTTCCATTCTACAACACACAGAGAACAGAACAAGGTACTGTTTCCAAGGAAAGGCTTGAAGAGAAAGAAGGAAGACATGAGCTCTCACCAAACTAGCCAGGGCAAACCATTCTCACGCCATCTTGACAGCACTATGTACCTGGGACTCTAGGGTTGAGTTGGCCTTGTGTAGGTTATATGAGAACACAATCGTTTGGTATTGTGTGGCGTATGATAAGGTGGCATGCCCCAGGACTGAGAAGGCAAAGACACCATAACTGACATAGGTTGGGCTACAAATAGTAAGACTCTGTCTCTACAGACACCAACCATGACAAACGTATCAAGAGTAAGAACAAGAAATGAATCAAAAACCATATTCAGCACATAGCTCTGGGACGCTTACGGACAGCTTTTGTGCCTGACTTCCATAAGAGAGAATAGTCTGGATACCACGAAATGGCAATAAGGCTATGATCCATCAGAAAGAATAAAGAAGAGGATTTTAACTTCAGACAACTGAATACATTTAAAAACCAGAGGAGACAGACAGTGCAGCACAGGATGAGCAAGACATCCAGAGACCTGCGTGCCACCATGACACACGGCGCAGGTGGGGAAAGACATCCAGAACCTGCCTGCCACTGCGTGGCACAGATGGGCCATAGACACACAGCGGCCTGCCTGCCCTCACACATGGACCCGCCTACCATGCCACACGGATGGCCTGGGTGGGCAGAGAAGGTCACCCAGAGGCCCTCCCTCTGCGTGGCCCACCCACAGTGGGAGCCACTATGATGTACAAGTATGTGATGGAGAGATGGGAAAGAGACGCCAAACGGTTTGAGCATTATGAAGAGAGATGGACCAGGAGACGTGAAGGCTGAGGGCAGTAGCCTGTTGTGAGTAGCCAGCCCCTCCACCTGGGGCCATGGTGAGGTCCCAGCCTGTGCTGGCACTGAGGGCCATGTCTGGAACTGTGGTCATGCACTGGCAGGGGCCCACATCAGTGTCTGTGGCTCATATTACTAATAAAGATCACGGGGTCATTCCTAGTCTGGGCAGCCACCGGGGACAACCTTGATGTCCAAAGGCCCTGTCCCTCGGTGGCTACAGCACTCAGGAGCATGGGCCCTGCATCTTGCCCAGGCAGCACACCATGTGACTGCCCTGAGGTAGCACAAGCACAAAGATTACCCCTGCCCACTCCCAACACCCCATGCCTCTTACCACCTGCTGCATTAGGGAGAGCTGGCCCCTGCTGACAGGAGAACATGGGAGCCAGCCTTGTCACTTGTCTACTTTGAGGTGGTTCAGGCATGGAGGTTGTTCCCCACTCTCACCCTTTGCCACCCGCAGCTGCCAGGAGAGCTAGCCCTTTCCCTCACCAGCTGCAGTACGTGGGAGAGCAGGTCCTGCCTCTCACCTGGGCAGTACAGTTGACCTGGTCCTAATGATGAAGACACATGGGCGAGCCAGCCCTGAGAGTCTGAGAGAGGGAGAGCTGCCCCTCACCGGCAGCAGCAGTTGGGAGAGGGGGCCCCGTGCCTGGGCCGGACAGCACAGTGGAGCTGGCTCTGGTTGAACCCAAGGCCAGGAGAACAGGAGAGCTGCTCCTGCCTCCTCCTGTAGTGGCATTGGGTGGGCTAGCAGGGCGAGTGCAGAGAGCTTGCCCTGGAAGTGCAGATGCCAGAGAGCTGACCAGCTCAGCTACCACCCAGACCAGACCCAGACCCAGACCCAGGCCCAGACCCAGACCCAGACCCAGACCCAGACCCAGACCCAGACCCAGACCCAGACCTAGAACTTTGAGTTGGCCCAGCTCAACACCTGCTCCATCTGTGAATTGCTTGTGAATAGACCAGTCCTAAGGACCTAAAGCTGCAGGATCATCAGGACACAGGGCATGATGGTGTCACAGAAACCAGAGACCTCAAACCAGACCAATAACGTGGCAGTGAACATTTGCAAATGAATCTGTGTGGACAGAGAGATATGCCGTGGGACACACTCAGACATACCACAGCTTCCACGATGAGATGTTTTCTATTCTTTTCTTTTTTCTTTCTTTTTTGTTTTGTTTTTGTTTATTTTCTTTTCCAAAGGAGGTTGAAAGGGTGGAGGTGGATACGAGGGGATGGGGAGATGAGAGGGACTGGTGTGCAGGATGTGAGCATCACAAATAATGAATAAAAAGTTAACAAAGGAGCTAGAGACATGGCTCAGTGCTTAAGGGCTCTAGCTGCGCTTTCAGAGGACTCTAGTTTAATTCCCAGCTTCCACACGGTGGCTCACAACCATCTGTAAAGCTCATCTCATGATGTCTGGCACCCTCTTCTGGCCTTCTTGGTCACTGTATGTGGTGCAAAGACAGACAAAGGCCAAACACCCACACCCGTAAAATAAAATGATGATGATGATGATGATGATGATGATGATGATGATGATAACAATAGTTCTCACAATAAATGCTTAAGGGTGAATTTGGAGAACATAATAATGAATACTATAAAGACAAAACAAAATGGTTTTCGGCTCAGTAAATGTCATTCTATTTTAAAGATTTAAACACAGTGGATCTGTTTGGGGTCTCTCTGATTGTAGCAACCCCTCCTGGGCAGAAGAGGACAGTCTGGCTTCCCCACTTCATGAACTGTGAGATGCTGGCTGAAGCTGGCTCTGAGCTTTCCCCGAGTCTGAAGTCACCCCTTTGTCTAGAAAAATAAGCATTAAGGACCAGCAAGATGGCTCAGCAGGTAAAAGTGATGGCTACCAAGCATGATGTCCTCAGTTCAATTCCCGGAACACACACACATGAATACATGTGCGCACACATACACACATAATTAAATAAATGTAAAAATAATGATTAGGGATTTTCTCATTTACCTTGTCATCTTTCTATCATCTATTTATCTATCTATCTATCCATCCTTATCTATCTGTATGACTATCTATCCCTATCTAATATCTATATATCATGTATGTATGTATGTGTCTATCTATCTATCCATCCATCCTTATCTATTTGTATGACTATCTATCCCTATCTAATAGCTATATATCATGTATGTATATATGTATGTATGTATGTATGTATGTATGTATCTGTCTATCTATCTATCTATCTATCTATCTATCTATCCATCCATCTATCCATCTATCATCTTTTGGGAGGGACATGGGTTTCTTATGCAGACTGGCCTCTAACTGGCTATCCTCCTGAGGGCTGAGATTACAATTATGAGTTAATATGCCACTCTCGGCTTTATTTCTCTTGACCATCACGTTCCAGGATGGTGTAAGCTGAGGAGACATAGCTTCCTATGATCTGGTCTTGGACCAATTCTGTAAGAAAGAGAGTCTGGGTGTCTATGAGAGTTCTTCACCCTGTTCAGACTCTCTGGACTTAGGCTCTAGGTTCTTGGAAGTGATATGGTGTTGTTAGACACCATCACTGCTGACAATCACAGCATGCAGGTGGCCCCAACCCTGGACAATCCATCCTCAGAGATACCTATAATCCCAGGAGGCCAGGTTTCTGCTTGTCGCTGCACAGACACATCCTTTGTTGTGATGGGTGCACCCTGGTGTAAACCACTCCAGTGTGCACATAGGAGGCCCTAATGACAATAATTAATAAGACCCCAGCAATTACACCCAGTGATGTGTAAGGCTGAGGAACAATCTGTGCTGTCAATCAAGGTGATGCTGGCAGGAAATGGGTGATAGTGCCAGGAGCCATCACTTGTCTATGCAGAATGAACAGTTCCCCAGCACAGCCGTGTCACTCAGCTCCCCTACCCCAGCGTGGAGTAGGTGGAGGCCTGTCAGTCTCCTCAGTGGGTTTTGGAAAAGTCTCTGATAACAAAGGGAACTCCTGTCCAAGGGGTCTGGAATGGCCCTGACCTGAGGTCTTTGTGTTCCCATGTAATCCTCCCTGTACTATACAACCAGTTTGAGCTTAAGCAGAGCAACATGGCTTCAGCCGAGATGCTCCCTACAGATTCAGGCTGTGAACACATGTCCCTCAGATGGTGATACCATCTTGGAAGGCCGAGGACTCTTTTAGGCAGTGGGGCTTGGCTGGTGGGAGTACATCACTATGACACAGTAATTTGGAATGCTAAAACAGTCCATATTGGGGGGGGATCCTCATTAAGGGACAGGATGTTCTAAGATGAGGAGAAATATTCCATCCTGCAGGGTAGCTCTGACAGCTCAGGAAGTAAACAACTCAATTGGGTGTAATTGCTGAGGTCTTATTAATTATTGTCATTAGGGCCTCATATGTGCACACTGGAGTGGCTTACAGCAGGGCTCACCCATCACAACAAAGTTAGCACCTGTGCAGGGATAGTTAGAAGCCTGGCCTCCTGGCATTGTAGGTATTTCTGGGGATGGATTATCCACCTGAATGCTGTGATTGCCAGCAGTTTCAGGAAGTCCCTGAAACTGACCAGATTAACTAGGCCCCTCCATTCTCAAGCATTCATGAGCAGGGTGGACTTCCAAGAGATACTCCCAGCTCAGCCTAGACAACCAGGAAGAAACAGAGACCAATAAAACCACCTAGAAGGAGAGATCAGTCAAGTCATATAGAAGAGGCTCAGACCACCTGACTGTCAGCAGACT
The DNA here is from genome assembly GCA_964023405.1 of Apodemus agrarius. Lineage (NCBI taxonomy): Eukaryota > Metazoa > Chordata > Mammalia > Rodentia > Muridae > Apodemus > Apodemus agrarius. The sequence goes on from OZ030005.1 coordinate 23,839,834, forward strand.
GTGCAGTGCGCTCTAGGCTCTCAGCTTTACCTGTGGTGGAGGAGGCTTTTGTGATTCAGCTACCTTTGATTGATTTCTGCTCCTATGAGTAACTCCAGGAAGACCTATTGGTTCCCCCAACTGGACTTTGGTGGTATCCTTAATTTGGTCTGCCATTGGTTCCCTGTCTAAGGTGAGTAGACGTTTGTTCATGTCTTTCCAGGAATAGTGCCACAGAACAGCTGAATTCCCAGTAAGGGACAATAGCTTCAACACTATTACCATAGACCTGGCTACCACTGGAATGTTCTGCTTTGGTTGCTATGACTACAGGACACTGTTTAAGATGGCATCTGATGATGTCCTGATGAAAAACCTCCACAAAACACGGAAGAATGTAAATAAACTAAATCTAGCTTGAAGCTTGGGATGTGATTTTCCTACCCTGTCGCAGGCAAATGTGGAGGCCTGAGGAGCCGAGGAGGAGCCTTTGCACAGAGCAAGCAAGGTTTGGAGATGGCGACCCCAGGCCTCCAGATGAGGCTTTGGGATAATTCCAAGGCTTCTTGCTGCTAAGGTGGAACACAAAGATGGGTTTCCCTTGCTGCTTATTCTCACTCAGTCTCCAGTAGAATAAGCCTTCCCTGCTGTGCAGAATGTGGGAGGAAGAGATTGCAGGTGCAGAAGGGAAAGTCTTTCTTCTAACTTCAATGGAAGTCTGCTTCCTGCTTCTGTAAAATGTGACACATACATGTGCTCATGTGCACGCAAACACAAATAGACACACACAAACACACACACACACACACACACACACACAAGCACATACACATAGGTACTATTCACCTATGAAAAGAGAACAAAATCCCGTCACTTTGTGCCCATGGGTGAACTGTGAATGATGATGTGAAGCCAAACAAGGCAGATAGAGAAAGGCAACAGCACTTGCCCTCACTCTGATGTGGAACACAAAAAAGCTCTCATAGCCAGTGGGCAGAAACGTCTGTGGGGGGCAGAGAGAAGGGCATGGTGGGGACATGGTCATCAGTTCAGTGTTATAATAGACAGTGGGAATAAAGGTTGGTAATCTGTTCCACATGCAGTAAGTGTAGTTCATCAAGTGGTCATAACAGTGTGAACGCTGTCGCCTCAAAGATATGAAAAATATTTGACACGATGTATAACCTAAGCATCTTCAGTTGATTAACTCAGAAAACATAAGTGGCTCCAAACATCATGATGTGCTCGGTAAAGACATAAAGTTACTCTTTTTCACATTAAAAAAAAAAATCAGTGGGTGCATGATGGTGGTAGAGCACTTGTCTAGAATTCCCCAGTGAGGGGATAGGGCGTGGCTCAGTGGTAGATCACCTGCCTAGAATCTCTTAGTGAGGAAAGCCTCTGATTTCATCTCCAACATCAAAGAAATGACAAAGGAATGAGTAAATAGGTGTAAAATGAAGCAGATACCCTCTGTGGATTAGAGGTTGGACGATCACCTGCTGTGGATGCTGAGGGAGGGGTCCCAGGAAGATTCCAACAGCTCCTTTGAAGTCCATGAATCCAGGCTATCTTTGATCATGGGTCAGTCTAGAGCGGGGGGTGAGGGGGGTGTCAAGCCTTTGTCTGTGGTGATCATTGACTCTTCATTTTGGTCTGCAGAATTAGAGACGTTGAGGCAGCAGGTAGTCCTTATGCATTTTAATTTGGGTGGCACACAGCTTCAGATTTGCAAGCCCTTAGTTAGGGTTTCTATTGCTATGAAAGACACCATAACCGTGGCAATTCTTATAAAGGAAAACATTTCATTGAGGTTGGCTCAGGGGTTTAGTCCATTTTCGTCATGGCAGGAAGCATGGCGGCACAAAAGCAGACATGGTGTTGGGGAGGTACCTGAGAGTTCTATATTTGGATCTGCAGGCAGCGGGAAGAGAGAATGAGCCCTTAGTCCTGGCTTGAAGTTATGAAACCTCAAAGCTCATGCCCCAGGGACACGCTTCCAGTAACAAAGACCACACCTACTTTAGCAAGGCCACACCTCCACTAATGTCACTCCCTGTGGATCTATGGGAGTCATTTCCATTCAGACCAACTACAGAGTGTAAATCCACATTTTCTTCTGTATTGTGTGGCTGTGAAAATCATGTTTTAATCCCTGTCTCAGAGGTACTTCTCTATGTGGCTGATTGACAGGTCTCAGGAAGAAGCTGGCAGAGCAACTGAAGATCGGATGCGGGGCCATGTGATCTGGCTTGGTGTTTCTTTGGATGTGTGCGAGCTCAGCCCATGATTTTCTCTTGCTTACAGTTTAAACATTGGCTTATTTGTCTTTTTCTAGTTGGTTTGCTTGGTTCACAGGCAATGTTGGGATTAACCTTATTACATATAATGCTCTCAGGTGTATCATTTACAAGTGCCTTCCATTAAATGTATACACACACACACACACACACACACACACACACACACACATTCCAAACTAGTGTTCCAAAGTCAGGTCTGCTCATTTGTAACTACTTTTACTGTTTTTGTGTCTCCATTCTTAGTTAGAAAGGCTGTAATAATCTCTGGTTCGCACGATCAGCCTTTAGATTTTCTCCTAAGATTGCTTCATTTACGTCTTTTATCTACATGAAATTTATTTTTGTGTACCGTTATAAAAATCCACAGGAAAATTTCATATCAGGTGGGTTTAAAATAAAACGCAGTTTTTCTGCGTCATTTGTCAAATGATGCATGTTTTTTTCTTACTTAAGAATGGGATGAATACATTTGTAACTATTAATTTTATGTGTGCTGGGATCTAAATTTGGATTTTCCATTCATTCCCATGGTTCTATAGTCTCCCGCCCACAATCCTTTTTCCTTCTTCCCTCCTCTTTCCTCCCTCTTTTCCTCCTCCTCCCCAATGTCTCTTTCTGTCCCTCCCCCCACTTTCCTTCAGTGTCACCATCTTATGTCTTTTGAGATGGTCTTGTCATATAGTGTACCTCCCTCAGCCTGCAAAACATTGGGGTGTCAGGAAAGTACCCCTACACTTGGCTCTCTGTTCTTACAGATGTTGAGAGTGTTCTAATAACACACAAAATAAGTGCCCAGTCACACAATACTTGTGGGGTGCATCTCAAGCATACTCCACTGTGTGAACTCAAGGATCATCTTACCCTTTACAGCTCTTGCAGTGACTGATTAAACATCAATGATTACATTTAGAATTAATTTGTACGTTAATATGGCTTTTGTTCCATGACATAATACTGATTCCTAGATATGTTGTTTCATTTCATCCCGCTGACTGCAACTTTAAATTTGCATCATGTGGTTTTTCTACCAGGCAGTTCTATTTGTCTTGGTTGTGATTTGTACGTGTGAGCGTCCATGTGTGGATATGTGTGTGAGTCAGTTCCCATGACCGTGGAAGCCTGAAGAGGGTGTTGGATTCCCTTGAGCTGGAGTTACAGAGAGTTGTGAGCTAGCTGATGTGGGCACCAAAACTTGGGTCCTCTGTGAGAGCAGCACATCCTCTTAATGGCTGAGCCACCTCTCCAGCCTCACGCCTTGTCATTTCTGTTGCTATTGCAAATAGAGTTAAGTTTTACTAATTCCATGCCAAGTTCTTTGTACCGAGTAACTATTGATTATTATATACTCAGCTCATATGCAGTGACCTCACAAAAGCCTCTTATTACTTCTGAGAGGGATTTTTTTCCTTTATGGTTTATATATTTTTCCCGTTATGGTTTATATATTTTTAAAGATGCATAATTGCTAAAAGGAGAAATTTATGTATGTCTTCCAATGTTTGTATCAATATTTTCTTTAGCTTTCTATCTTTCATTTTAGCACACCTAGGCAGCTGAACTTAAATAAAATTGCAAAGCAGCTCGCTCTCAAATCTGGCCGTGTTTGGGGTATCCTGCTTCACAGATATCCAGTGGTGATTGTATTGAATAGCCCGGGGGGGTGGGAACATTTAGCTCACTGTACAGATTTGTGCTGGCCAGTGCTGTGAATGTTAATTCAAGAAAACTGTGTAATGGTGATAGTGAGATTTAAGTATAATTAATGATTTTAATTGTAATATTTTATTATTTTGCTATTTAAAAGTAATCCAATAGAAGTTAGCAAATGTAACTGAGATTGATGATGAGATTTTATATTAAAACAATGCATGTGTATTATTAATAGCAGGCTGGGAGAAAACATGTGGAACGGGAGGCAGAGTATGCATGGGGATGTGGCATTTGGGGGATAGCGCATGAGAGACATGGCCACGCTTATGCAAAATGCGTCCATGTATATATGCCTATGAATAAAGACCATCCATTCATGAGAAGCAGATTCCAGATGTTGTGAATGGTTACTTCACATCTGAAAGACTTTTGCTTTTGATTATAATTATATACATTGATAAATGCTGTTCAGAAGGCAAGTGGGGAGGGGAGGAGTAGGATGGAGAGATGGCTCAGTGGTTAAGAGTGTTCACTGCTCTCAGAGAACCTGAGTTCAGTTCCTAGCACCCACATCTGGCAGCTCAGGTGGGGAAGGGGGCAACACCCACATCTGGCAGCTCAGTGGGGAAGGGGACAACCACGTCTGGATTCCATGGGCACCTGAACTCATGGGCTCACACACACACACACACACACACACACACACACACACAGGCACACACACAGGCACACGCCACGCACACACACACACACACACACACACACACACACACACACACACGAGCATGAGCATAATTAAAAATACATGTTTTAAAACGTGTTTTAAAAGCTGGGCAAGTTTAACAACAATCATTATAGACTACTTCCTTCCTTCAGATTTGCAGCACATGCTTGGCACACTGTTCTGGACAGGAAAACAACAAAAGGGCAGAGATCGAGAAGCAGCACGCCTTACCTGCTATTCCTTCGTATGAGTTGCATTTCAAGGTCAAGTAAATATTTACATCACTTCCTGACATTAAGAGAAATTAGATCAATTATAATACACACACTAGTTATTTTGGGTAGAGAGGGCTTTCCTTTTCTGATGCAGTTCTGCTTTTCTCTTTTTAGATTCACAAAAAAGAATTGCATAGCCGCTTACTGTTATAATTTAAAAATATATATTAATTTAAAAAATTAAGACTAAGACTTAGCCTAATTTTATTTTTTAGATTATATTCTCTCCTTGAGAAATTCTAGTGGCTTTCTTAAGAGGTTATGGCAAAATACCCTTTTCTTCAAAACATGCCCAATAACACAGCAGCACCTGTGTACTACCTATCCCTAATAGACACTCTCAAGCATAATGGTTGAAATTCACTGCTCCTGGGTGTGATTTTTCTCAAAATCTCTGACATCATCAGCAGTGAACTTTTGCTGATGATGTAAAATCATTTTGTCAAGTTTCACCTCACCTTCCAAAGAAGGTCTGCGGGGCAATTTTATTCTGAGATGCCCACCGCTAGGTATTATGACATACACCTGTAATCCCATCTATTTGGGAGGCTGAGACAGGAGGACTACAAGCAGAAGTGCTGTCTAGGATCAAGGCTAGCAGGGATAACTTAGTGGCGCTCTGTCTCAAAATAAAAAGTTAAAAATTCAACTGGGCTTGTAACTCAGTGGTAGGGAACTTGCCTTGCATGTAGCTTGCCCTGGGTTCCAATCTCTCCACCACACACAGAACAACGGCCAAACCATCATCAGGCTCGGAGAAAGAGCATCGTGTAAATGGTGTTTCCATACGCCAAATAGGAAGCTTGCATTATTTTCTTTAAAAGTTTAGAATATTCTGTTTATATTTCTTTTTAAACTTTTGAAGAGATGGTTCCGTGCATAAGGCTATTTGCTACTTCTGGTGGTTTGAATAAGAATGGTCTATAAACTCATCTATTTGAATACTTGGTCAATTAGGGACTGACTGGCACTACTTGAGAGGGATTAGGAGGTGTGTCCTTGTTGGAGGAAGTGTGTCACTGGGGGGCGGGGGCTAGGCTTTGGGGTTTCAGATGTTCAAGCCAGCCCAACGTCTCTCTCTTTCTGCTGCCTGTGGATGTGGATGTAGAAGTCTTGGTTACTTTTCTAATACCATGCCTGCCTGCATGCCACTATGCTCCCCACTGTGAAGATAATGAACTAAACTTCTAATTGTAAGCCAGCTCCAATGAAATGCTTTCTTATATAAGAGTTGCCATGGCCATGGTGGTTTATTGCAGCAATAGAACTCTAAGACACTGTTAGTCACAAGGACTTGACCTGGGATTGCCAGTGTCCACCAGTGAAGCCTGGCATGGTTGTATATATAACCTGTGATGGAGAGGGTGGACACACAGAGACAGAGGATCACTGAGGATTTCAAGTTGCCTGCCTAGACCTCTGAATATATATGTGTATATATGTGTATGTGTGTGTGTGTGTGTGTGTGTGTGTGTGTGTGGTATGTATGTGTGTGTTGTGTTTTTGTGTGTGTATATGTGTTCATGGTGTGTATGTGTGTGTGATATGTGCATATATGGTATGTATGTATGTATGTATGTATGTATGGTGTATGTGTATGTGATGTGTGTTTTTGTGTGTGTGTATGGTATGTATGTGTGTGTGATGTGTGCCTATATGGTGTGTGTGTGTGTGTGTGTGTGTGTGTGATTGTAGAATGGTATTCCACAAGAAAAACAACTGTAGTCTTTATGGGATCTACTGTGCCTACTTGCAAAAGATCTTCACAGTGGAGGTTGTTGACTCTTTACACCCTCTGGGGAGGGAGGTGGGAGAGAGCCATTGGACTCTTCTCACCAAGGATTCCAGCCTTTTCTCCCAGAGATTTGTATACAGTTCTACCCTAATTGCACAAGGCTTAGGGAACTTAGAAGGTACTAGCAATGGTTCTCAACCTATGGGTCACAGTTCACTTAAGACCATTGGAAAATACAGATATTTACATTATGATTCATAACAGTAGCAAACATACAGTTATGAAGTAGCCGTGGAGATAATTTTACGGTTTGAGGTCGCCACACTGTGAGGAACTATTTTAAAGGGTTGCAGCACTAGGAAGGTGGAGGACTACTATACTGGAGTATATAGGTATATAGAGTAAGAGGCTGTTGATGGAAGGAAGCTCCCTGTATGTTGCTATAAGAAGGCCATCGTGCATGCTGAGTAAAGCCTTCCTAGTGTGGTTTCTTATAGGGTCATCATGCTCCTCCTTTTTTTCCCCCAACTTGTTGCAAGATAGAGTTATCAGGAACCTCAGCTGAGAAAATGCTTCCAGGATATTGGCCTGTGGACAAGTCTATGTTGCATTTTCCTGATTGATGATTGATACGGAAGGCTACAGCCTACTGGGGCAGTGCCACCCCTGGGCAAGTAGTCCTGGTGTTTCTAATCAAGCAAGCTGAGCAAGCTCTGAGAAGCAAGCCACTAAGCAACGTCCTCTACTGCCTCTGCTTCAGCTCCTGCCTCCAGGTTCCTACTTTGAGTTCCTGCCCTGGCTTCCCTACATGGGTGATAGACCTGGGATGTGTAAGATGAAATAAACCCTTTCCTTCCCCACTTTCTTTGTGGCCATGGTGTTTACCGTGGCAATAGAAAGCAAAATAGAAAATATGTATTCAAACTCTATTTTCCACATGTGAGAACAGTGAAGTGTATTTTAATGTTCTGGGTCTAGATTATTTTGCTCAGCATTATATCCTCCAGGTTCATCCGTGATGGGAAGGGTGGGGCCACTTTCTCTTTAGAGATGAGTAGTTTTCACATTCCTAAGTGTAGAGGTCACAGTTATTCGGCCAGCAATTCATCCAGAGGCTAGTCCGTTCCTTCTACCTCTTGGCTGTGGGGAGAGTTCCAGATAGGTAGATCTTAAATGATCTTACTTCAAATTAAAGAATGGATCAGTTGGGCTTAGAGGGGAGCTCCCCACCACTAGCCGGTCAGAAGGCAGAGGCAGAAGGATTGCTTGAGCCCAGGAGAGCCAGGTCAGACTGAACTTCTAGTGAGACCATATGTGAGGGTGTGGAAGAGGAAAGGGAAGAGAGAGGGAGGAAGGGGAGAAAGAAAAGGAGGGAGGGGAGGAGGGAGAAAAAATGTGAGCTATACAAGGCAGTAGATATAGTATTTGTCTTAGTTGAGTTGATTATTCTCAATGTGTACTTACATCAAAACATTAATTACTATGCCCTGGAAATATTGCTATTCCTGGGTATCAATTATACACCTCAATAAAGATGAAATAAAAAGATAAAATGGAGCCCTGTGCCAAGGTCTTAGGACACAGCCTGGCCACACTGAGCTGGAATTAAGCACTGGTTGGGTAACTGTGTTAATTATGATCTTTCTTGAAATGACCCCTACTGCAGCTGAGAAAGATTCTTCACCAAGCCTGCTCACCCCACAACAGACACCACCCCCTGTACTCCTCCGGCCGAATCTCAAGCCAACCTCCAAGTATGACATTTGTTGTCAGTACCACTGCGAAAACAGCCAAGTGGCAGCTTCTAGCAGGTGCTAGAAGTCCTTGCTGCCTTGCACAGAATTGTCTTCTTAATTTGATAGTAAGAATTCAAAAGCTCCAATAGAATGTTCTGCTGCTTAATAGCAAAATAGCCCAAACTATTTGAATCAAAAGGCAGTCACAAAAGTTCAAGGCACCTTGAATTATACAAGATATAAGTTTTAAAAGGACCTCTGGACTTTATGCATAATTATAATAAATTAATAGTTATACAACTATCATCTCATATAATTATAATGCTACTATTTTTCCAGCATGATAGTTGGTTTTTTTTATTAGAAAATGCCAAAACTATTAGTCCCAATGACAATGAAAGTATCAGTCACGTAAGTCATGCTACATGATTGTTGCAAAAATAGTCCCCCTTTTAACATGCTAGCAGAAAATAGAGAACAAAAAATAATAAACATTCAGGAAAAATTGCAGATGAAGGAATGAAATCTACTGGAACAAAACAGGAAAAAAATCAGCTATAGAGACTTTTAAAAATAAACTTTCAATGTAAAACTATAAATATAACTGAATAAGAAAACTGAATATCTAAATCATCTTCTGGCCGGGTTCAGCACTATTATCCAAAAGGAAGACAGATCTTATAGGGTGGTGTAAGGAGTAACACTTGTTTAATGCGTACCTACAGGACAAGTCTGTACAGTGTTTGTGTGGTTCAAAGAATGATCTATCTAGTTACACTTTTGTTTTGAATGGGTGAGCTTATTAAATAAACAGCAAGTAAAACTGAAGAACAAGTACCAAGAGTTAGGGAATTAGGGCGGTAGATGGATTGATAGGTGGATCACAGTAGATAGATGATAGATAGATGATAGATAGGTGTTAGATGATAGAAGAGAGGTGATTAGCAGGCTACATAGATTGATGACTAGATGATAATTAACAAATGACACATACATAGATGATTGAGAGGTTGATAAGTCTAGATAGTAGATGACAGATAAATAAAAAGATAGAAGATAGATGATCAAAGATAGATGGTTAGCAAATGATGACAGATAGAAGATAGGTAATAGGTGATAGAAATTAGACAGGTGATTGATAGCTGGTCGAGATGATAGATAAAGATGATAGCTAGATGATAGATGATAGATAGATGATAGAGATAGATGATAGATACTAGATAGATAGGTAGATAGATAGATAGATAGATAGATAGATAGATAACTGATTAATCAAAAGATAGCAAAACATCATTAAACTGGCCAGTCACAATGCTTGGCAGAAATTGGCCGGGAAGTTGAGGCAGCCAGCCAGGGTCCCCACTGAGTGTTCTCTCCATGGATGAACTTTTGCCTTCTCTCTCAGTGCAGGCACGTTTAGTCATGGGGAAACAACAATAACTGCTTTGGGGAATGATTTTTCCGATTAGTTGTTTATAAAGAAACTGTGCTTTTACTCCTGGACTGTCTCGCCGTCTCTTCCCTGCCAGTCACAGAGTCAGGACACCATTCCATCAGCAGACAAGGGACCTTGGACCCTTGGAGACAAATATGCTTGGGTCTCAAAAGTCCGGAGACAACTGGGCTTCCAGAGCCAGCTTCTCGGCGTTCTCAAACAGCACAGGGTCCTTCACCAGCATAACGCACATTACAAAAGTCCATGGGAAAAAGCTGAAACCCCAAACTCTCCGGACTGGAGGAGCCTGCAGGACAGCGCAAAAACTATTATGAAACAAAAGCTGGTTGAATCTGGTTCTAGCACTAGAACAAGCAACTGGCTGTCCATTGCCCTGGGTTCTGTACATGTGGATTCAATCTACTGGGAGTCAACAATTATTGGTTTTTATTTATTTTTCAGAAAAAAAAAAGAGATGGTGGCTAACATGTGCTGTGCTTATAGCCAAATCCAGGACTCCTGTGTACACAACTAAACCCACAGAGACTTTTTTCTTTCCATTATCTCCCCCGATAGATACGGGACGACAGCCACATGCATAGTGGCTACTGTCCTTTCTGGCTTATTTGTGATCTGGAGATGATTGAAGGTCCCCAGAAGACAGGCCTGAAGGCCTGGAAGCTCAGAAAGCTGAAGCAGAAGCTCCCAGCTTCAAGTTCAGCCTGAGCTGCAGAGTCAGTTCCAAGGCACTTAGTAAGACTGTCTCAAGACAAAAAATTGAGTAAGGTTGGGGGGTGTGGCTCAGAGGTACGATGCCAGAGATGGTCCATGCCCACCAATGACAACTGCCCTAATTTGCATTTCTGGGGCTGTGATAAGGCACTGACCAAAAGCAGCTTAGGAAAGAAAGGGGTTTGTTTGTCTTACACTTCCACGTTGTAGTGCAACATTGAGGGAAGCCAGGGAAGGTGCTCAAGGCAAGAGCCTGGAAGCAAGAGCTAAGCACAGGCCAGAGAGTAATGATGCTTCCCGGTCTGCTCTCCATGGCTTGCTCAGATTGCTTTTTTATTGAAGGCTAAGCCTACCTGCCTAAGGATGACACCGCCCACGGTGGACCAGGCCCTTAGCCATAATTATCAATTAAGGAAATGCTCCACGGGCATACCCACAAACCATCCCGTTGGAGAACATCCTGTGGTAGAGCCGATCTGCCTAGGGATAGCACCACCCACCGTGGACCAGGCCACTTTCCAGGTGACTCTGGGTTTGTGTCAAGGTAACAGCTGAAACTAACAACACACAGCAGGGTGTGGTGAGTTAATACCATGAAACTCTGGGGCAGATAGATTAAGGTTCAAAAGGAAATATCAAGATTTCTCCATTAGACTGAGGAAAATAACATACAAATGACGGTGTCATGTGTTGGCAAAGATGCAAAGAAACGGGCGCTACCACGGCTGCCATGGGAAAGGGGCCTGCTCCAGGCTTGCAGGAATTTGGGGTGTATGCTAAAACCAGGGTGTGCATGGGTTAGGACCCGGGCAGTCTAAGTTTAACTCACAGATGGGTACGTTGTGTTTTTCAAAGAAATGAGAGGAAGAAGTGTCGCCCCCTCAGCAGACATGCTGTGTGTGTATAAGAAATACAGAACTTGAGACGGGGTGTGTGTGTGTGTGTGTGTGTGTGTGTGTGTGTGCAGGCATTCAGTACTAGAGGCTGGAAGAAGACATCGGGCCCCTGGAGCTGGAGTTACAGATACTTGTGAACAGCCTAACTCCGGCCACGGTAACCAAACTGGGGGTTTGTGAGAACAGGAAGTGCTCCTAACAGCTGAGCCATCTCTTTAGGTCCTTCTCCTGTTCCTTTAACTTTGATTGCATCTCTCTCTCCCCTCCCTCCCTCTCTTTGCCTCTCTTCCTGTTCCCCCTCTTTCCTTCCCGCTGATAGACAAGAATGTGGAGCAGGGAGGAGAACGGTCCCGGCTGTAGCCGTAGTTAGTTTCCTAGGATGGAGGCAGAGGAATGGAATCGATTATTAATGGTTTTGTTTGTGCATCTTTGTTTCTTCAGCCCGGGTTACAGAGAACACAGGGTAATTTTACAATTTTGGAGAAAGGGATTTAATAAAAGAGATTCTAGTTCAAGATGGTCTTTTGAAGCTTAGGTGAATTATTTTTTGTTTTGTTTTGTTTTGTTTTGTTTACAGGCAAAAATCATAAGAAACAAGATTTTCTGAAATAAAAGTTTTTAATCGATAAGCAGAAAAACCTTTCTCCATCTCCCTTCCCCCTCCTCCCCTTCTTCCCCCTTTCTCCCTCTCCCTCTTTCTTTGTCTCATAGCCCAAATTCCCTGTCCCCCTGCCTCCATCTCTCTAGTGCTAGAGTTTGAGGTGCCTGTTTGCATAAATTCCAGGTCCTTCATCCATTAAGCCACTATGTCCATGGACTGGCCTTCAAGGCTGGTTCTAAGTTTACTCTTAGGCAGATATGTCAGGGGTAGATTGCCACACCCAACGCAGGGTGGCATTCAGATAAGGCACCGTTGGCTCTCCGCTTCTGACAAACAGTGCCTGGGACCGTTTGTCCTGCAGGAGGGTTTGGGCCGGTTATAATAGCAAAGCCAAAACTCTGCTATCTGTTAGGGAAATTGCCTTTGAGAGCATCAGTGACTTCCAGCCGTGCCTGGTGTCACTGCGGGCTTCAAGGGTCCATCTGACTGTCACAAAGGTGGCCGTAGTTTGTGGTCACCAGAAGAAGGGGGTCATTCCCGTGAGCAGGGACTACAGCTATAAAGCAACATTGTGGAAGTAGAGAAAAGCTGCTGGAGACCGCCAGTACTAGGCGGGTTTGCCAGGAGTGCCCTGCCCTGCCCTGCCCTGCCCTGCCCTGCCCTGCCCTGCCCTGCCCTGCCGTGTGGGCACAGTGCTGAGTAGCGGCTGCCTGGAGAGACTCAGTTTCAGGCCCGCGTTCTTGGCGTGGGTGTGGAACTCTTCCACCCTGGCCATAAAGTGGGGAAGGAGACAGTAAATAAGCAGCAGGCAAAATTAAAACCAGTAATGAGCTGTATGAATATTGTGGTGTTATAACGTTGGAGACACATTTATTTGGGAGCATCGCGTGTTCTGGGAACACTTAACGGCCTTGCGGCTGGGCGGCCTCATTTTCCTCCGCCGAGCTTCCGCTTATCGGCCCCGGAGGCTGGCAGCGGCCGCACCTGTGCCCAGATGCTTTTATAACTTTGGCGGGGAGAGGCGGGCACACCACCCAGAAAGGTCACAGCTCTAAGAGCACCCTGGATGCCAAAGGCCCGAGGGCTCCCTTCCATCCACCCATGGGACACAGATGAAGTGGCAGAGGCCAAGTCCACTCAGGAAGCCAGCCCCATGCTCACCCCAGGGAGACCCTGCCTCCAGAACACCTGATGCTACTTAGGACGGTGGCAACTTGTTTGAATCAGCTTTTCCCTCCGGTCTTCGCTTCGCCAGCCTAGAGCCAGGCATTGGCCTGGAATTTCTGCTTCCCCCTGGGCCTCTAGAAAACACCCTTCGGGTGATTGAAAAGGGAAGCGGTCACCATGTCGTGTGCAGTCCTATGCTACCGTAAAGTAGAGGAAAATGGATGGAACCTGATGTCATCACGTTAAGGAAAATAAGCCAGACTCGGAGAGACAAATATGGGAAGCAGGTAATGACATCTGCCGCTAAGCCCGACAGCCTGAGTTAGAGCCGCTGGACCACATAGAAGAGGACAGGATGGACTGTCACAAGTTGTCCTCTGCCCTCCACACTCCAGCCATGGCATGGAGCAATAATGAAAAAATTTTAAAAAAGTTATTAAAGAGAAAGGTGTCAGGCAAACCAAAGCCAGACTTCTTCCTGTGTTAGAAAATAGATTTAAAGTTGAAACTAGAACATGGCTGTGGGAAGGGGCCTGGCTATTTGGGAGGACGGGCTGGGCAAGGAAGGAAAGGTGGGGGGGTCATGGCCAAAGTAAACTTCATGCAGGAAGAATGCCATTATCAGGTCTCTTTGCACCACGAGTATGCACTAATTTACTAAACTAAGACAAGTTCTAATGAGAGGTGGGGAGGGAACGAAACTGTTCAAGGTTGGGCCGCATAGCTTCTCTCACAAGGCCTTCTGAGAAAACGGCTACAAATTAAGAATGTTCTAGAGATTTCAGATCTTGGGAAGGAGCCCTTACTGCCCACTACCCTTGGGGCGGAAGGGCTGGAGAGGCAGGCAGCGAGGGTTCTACAGAACAGGACCTGGACTAAAGGTTCTGTTTCCTCTTAAGCTGGTTTCCCGAGAGAGGAGATCAGCAGAGCTGGCGCCAAGAAGCCAGCAGCGAGGGTGTTAAACAGGACCCCGGTCCTCTCTAATGCCCTGCGTGGTGAAGGACCTCAGAGACAGAGTGCCCTGGGAAGGTCCCTGGGACTCTTTGGTGGCTCCGCTCCGGAGGAGAGGCTGGCTGGGCATGTTCACATGACTGCTCATTTTGTCCAAAGGTCCTCCAGGAACATAACCATCTTGGAAACATCCAGTCTAACTAGATGGTCAAAGCCAGGTCAGGGGGTTGGAGGAGCATCAAGTTGAGCAAATGCCTAGTTGATCCCGTTTCTCCGATGCATATTTATGAATTACATATACATGCTTGGCGGAGGAGGAATTGTTGGAAGTCGCATAATACATTCATACTTTGCATATGTGCTCATGGTCCATCCTCTATATTAGCATGTAAAAGTCTGGTGGTGAGGGTTGAGTACGCAAGGCCATGCTGCCTCCTCCTTAAGGGATTGTTAGAAGCCATCCTGAGTCAGCAGGATCTTGGTCTGGCTCCTGGCTCCCTGTGAGTCGATTTTAATGTTACTCTGATGAGGGCTGGCTTCAGCTGTGGGAACAGAGGAGCAGAACACAGGGAGGGGAGGACTCTGTCCCAGGGGATGGACGCTGCAGGCCTTGGCCCACGCTCCTCTTCACGTGCTCTCTCATTACTGTCCCGTCTCAGCGTTAGGCTCGCCGAGGAGGACTGCTCTGGCTCTCTCCTTTTGGAACTTTTGATTCATACAGTTCAGAGTGGTATCTCTTGTCTCTGCCCAGTTGAACCTGTGTCAGAGGGTTCGTGTGGAGCTAGTCCAGGCTTCCTACCCATGGGGCATTGCAACTTGCCCTGCTTTGTACCTGGTGTGCATTCTGCCAGGAATAGGAATAGCCACCTCTTCTCTCTCTCTCTCTCTCTCTCTCTCTCTCTCTCTCTCTCTCTGTATGTGTTGGCATGGCATGATGTTGACATGTTTGCTCATCCTCCCCGTCAGTCTGGACGCCGGAGGCCAGAGTGGGTCAGTGGTGGCCAGCAGAACAGTAGCCTCGCAGGACAGTCATTTCATACACGCTGCATCCAGAGTTAGGTGGAACTGAGTCTCTTGCTCCCTTGGCTGGAAACTGAGCTTGATAATCAACATCAAGAGGGAATTGGCTCTTTTAAGACAAATGCTTCCAGATGCCAGGATCCCTGGGTGCTTCTACCCAGATGGGTCTGGGCGGAAGCCAGCGAGTCCTAGCAGTTGATAAATCCAGAAAGGTTGTTAATCAGGTCCTAGCTAGCCAAGGCGGATTCCTGGAAGGTCAAGTGTATGCAAGGGTGATTTGACAGTGTATCAAGTATGCCAGGACCCCCTGGAATTAGGGATTTGTCACCATCTCTCTCCTGTGATGGTGCAGCTCGGGGCACTGTGCTTTCGGTTGAGACCAGTGGGAACCTGTCTCCAGATATGGCACAGCCGTGTGGGGGTGGGAAAGCCTCTGACAGAATCAGACCGTGCTGTGGAGATTGCAACGGACTGCCTGCTTCCTGGTCGCTGGGAAGCGTTTATGGGCAGACACTGTGTTGACATGTCAGCTTCCAGCTCCAGCTGGAAGCATTTGAGGTAAATGAAAAGCAGGGAAAGTAAGTGGGATTGAACCTCTGGGAGCCTTGAAGGGGACTTTTTGCCTGGAGTGTGATTTGGGACCCTTGAATATTTTATGCATGTAGGCAGATGATCACACGCTGCACGGTGCTCTTCCACATCCGAGCATCAGAAGGGAATGGGCCATAAACCAATGCCCCAGTTCTTCAGGCCAGCCATAATCAATCTCATGTGCTTCAAATCCAGAACAGTCGCCTAGTCTGAAGCGGCGAGACTCAGCCATCGTTTAGATGGCCATAGTACACCCTGCAAGGGTTCCCTGCTCTTTCCTTCCCTGTAAGAATTTCTTGCCCACAAGACAGCCAATGGGAAGGGCAAATATAGGGAAGAGGGACCAATGCACTTGCTTGTGCCTTTCTAGTGACTCCCCATGGCCATCACACCCAAGTCCAGGTTCCTTATCAGCATGAGGCCTCTGTGAATAAGCTTTGCCCTCTTCTCTGGACTCATCCTCTGGGCAGTACAGCAACATCTGGATCTTGACTCTTCATACTGGTCAAGGTGCTTCCTGCTGAGGACACTTGTACCCATCCTGATTTCTATCCAGAATGTTCTTCTCAGTATTAAGCTACCTTTTAATATTCAACCAACCGCTAAAATACTACCTATCGGAAGAGATTATTCAAAAAAAGCATATCCTTGTTGCTTTCCTTGTCTTTGTCTTAATTCTCAAAGGCCACAGGTAATTTCTTCAAATCATTGAATTGCAATTTTAGCTTGTCATTTATGAGACTTTTTTTTTTTAGGCTGTAGACTACTTCTGTGCACACTTGTTCAGTGTCATAGTGTCAGAACATAGGCTCTTAGCCCAAATTGGCTTTCAATGAAAACTAGATGGATAGATGGACAGGTGGGTGGATGAAGAGGTGAACATGTGGGTAGACAAATAAATGAATAGAGGGAGGTGAAGATGGCTGGCTGACTAAGTAGAGAAATGTGTGGGCAGATGGGTATATAGGTGTGTGTTTGGATAGAGGGTAGATGGAAAAATGGGCATATGGATGAAGAAGTAGGCGGGTTCAAGGATATATTGTAGATAGGTACCTGGATGCACAAGTAGATCAGGGAGTGGGTGATTGGACAGATGGATGGACAGATGGATGAGTAAATGAATGAGTTAGTAGATGGATGGATCAGAAGATTGATGGATGCATAGATAGTGAGTAGCTGAATGGATGAGTGGATAGATGAATAAATGGATGGATGGATGGATGGATGGATGGATGGATGAATGGATGGACAGGCAGGCATATGGACAGATAGATGGAAGGATGATGGATGGTTGAATGGATAGTTGGGTAGATGAACAGAGAAAGAGGCAGATGGATGGATGAATGGATAGATGGATGGATGGAATATAGTTGGGTAAGTTGATGGGTGAATGAGCAAGTCCAAACATGGTCTCAAGGTGGAAGACATTTCAATAGAGTGTCTTGAGGAGGCCACCAAAATCTTATAAGATCAGGTCTTATGAGATTTGTTCTCCAACCCGTTCTAATTTTGAGAATGCTTGTCAGGTTTCAGAAAGGTTTCCCACTCAAAGGCCCAACTGTCATGCCCTCATTGAGTTATGTCCATCTTTTCATTCAGGAAACAGACAGCCACAAGTGATTTCTGGATAGACACATTTTGTTAGTGGACTTTTTTTTCTAAAATAATGTTGCAATGGGAACAACCATTTTTTTTAAAAGTATTCTGCTGACTTGAGTGATAATTTTGGAAAACATGTTTTATGATAAAACCAAACAGTAGACTTTCGGGAGTCTGAATATCTTGTGCTGAGATGTCACTTAGGCCCCAGGACTAAGTGTGCTTGTAAATTATTTACTTTGACAAACACTAAGCAGAACATAGAGCTTTATAGAACAGTATTAATTATTATGAGAAATGATTTCTTTTTGAAACAACCTTTTTGGTGACAAGCATAATCCCAAGAACATCGAGGAGCTCATATTATTTGTTGAGGAGACTATAACTATACTCTCATCCCATCACGCCGGGATGACTCTTCTAGTCAGATAGTACTGTTGACCTCCATCCATAGACATGGAACTCCTTCAGGTTATACAAGATTACATAACCACTCACCTACCCATCTACCCACACAACATCTATCCACTAATGCATAAACCTATTCTTCTATACAATGCCCATTCATCATCCATCTGCCCATCCACCTACCCATAACTCCATCTATATACTCACCTGCCCATGAACAATCCATCCACTCACTCCCTGATCTATACATTCACGCACCCACATATCTATAAACCCATCAATCTACTCACTCATTCATTTATCCATCCATTCATCCATCCAATCATCTACCCATTCACCAACCCACTCATCCTTCTACCTATCCACCCATTCACCCATCTATTCATCCGTTCACCCATGTATTATCCCCTTGCTCACCTATCCATCTATTCATCCATCATCTATTCAGCCATGCACCCATCCACCTACCTGCCTATCCATCCTCCTGCCCACCTACCTGCCTATCCATCAACCCACCTACTATCCATTCATTCATCCACCCACCATGCTTCTCCTCATCCTACCTATGTATCTATCCAACCTCTTATCACCTATGCATCCATGTGTTCATCCACACATTGTCCTACCCATCCACTGTGCAAACAGAAACATATACTTTACATGGTTTCATTAGTCTTTTAAATTCACCTCTGGCGTTGAATGACATCTGATGTATCTGCATAGGCTGTTTGAAAGCTCTAAGCAAACAGCATCCAACTTTTTAAATGATGTTTAATTGTACACAATGACACTGTCCAAGAGAAAAATATGAGCCAATGTGGACCCACTCTTTAACTCTTCTAAAATGTGTGGTAAACACATTTTTTTTAAAGTTGAAATTTCTCAGTGGTTAAGAGCACTGACTGTTCTTCCAGAAGGCTGGTTTCAGTTCCTAGCACTCACATGGTGGCTCACAACCATCTATAACTCTGGTTCTAGGGGATCCGATTTCTTTTTCTAGCTTCTGTGGACATTGCATGTGGTGTACAGTCATAAATTCATGCAAAACACCTATAAACATAAGAAAAAATTTAAAGATAAAATTAACTTTAATTGCATATTTTCAGATATTCTCATCTATGTTTTTATAATTTCAACCTGGAGTCAACACACAAATATTGTGATATTTTACATTTTAAAAACTAAGTTGGTGAGATCCATTTCTATTCAGATCACCCACAATCCCAAGCGTTGAGTGTTCACATATCAGCAGTGAGTACCACATCTAGTAGCACAGATGTAGGCTTTAAAAATCTGCCATGTGATAGTTTCTGATGGCAGGAGAGATTTTGCTGTAATACTCACAATCCATGCAAGCAGACTATAAGCAGACTGAAATTAGAATCCCAGTTATCTGTTGTCAGGTCTCAAGGTGATTAATTCAGGTTGATAGTTACAAAATATCTCTTCGGTTCCTCAAAATGCTAAATGAAGTGGAGAGACATTGAAAACGATGTTTTTTGAATTACACATTTGATCCCATTTTGCCTCTTTTCAAAGATGATTTCCTAGACCCTAATAAAAGTTGATGTCTCCTGTATATTAAATATCATATTCAATATGGGTGAATGAGTTCAATTAGGCTGGATTGTATTGATTAGGATCAGTCCTACTTTGGCTCTGGGCAGTCTGCTTTCTATATGTAGGTCCTAGATCTTAGAATTGTGGGGTCTTCCAGCCTCTTCCCATTTATTTTATTGTGACAAAATATTTGTTGGTTGGGACAGCTCTCACACCATGGAGCCCACCTGGGGACATAGATCCACTTACATCGCTATCGTTAAAGCAAAATCATTTGAAGGAAATTCAGTAGAAGCAACTATACCCAGAGTAATGTGCAGTTCTACCCAGCCTCTCAATTGAATGCAGAGATTCCATAAAGCAGGGAGAACTGTATTCACTGGAGACTGTCCTCTGATTATAAGTCTCACCCTAGCAGGTCATAGGGCTGAGAAGACATCTTAGAATCCATCCAAACTAACAGAAACTTGGGAGCTTAAGATCAATGTGAGTCCATATAAGTTGCACTGTGTGTGTGTCTCAGATGTTGAGCCCTGAGTCTGGTGGCACAGCCAGCAATGGATGGATGGATAAGGGTCTGTTTCCAGGGCAGCCCACTGAAGGAGTTGGGTAATCAAGAACCAAAATACAACCTATCTCCAGCCACTAGATTTATACCCAAGATTCTGTCTATTCCTTTAGCTTCTTAGTCCTCTTGGGTGGAAGCTCTTTAGGGTGGCTTTCTAGGGGATGCGGCAGTGTGACCTTAGGACGCTTCATCTGTTGTGAGCCTTGAGAATGGATCAGTGTATGAGTGTGTAAGTTCCTACCTTGCTGGACTATGATGGGGCAGACAGGGTGCAGTCCCCACCTTCCCTTGCTAAATTGATCACCATAACTCTTAGAAGGTGCCCAGACAGTCAGGGGTCTCATGGATGGGTGTAGATTGCAGATGATGGGAAGACCTTTGAGGCAGATGGCGGTTAGCAGATTTGTAAATTCAGACCCTTGTTCTATCAGGAGGACTGTAGAACTGCCCTGGGGGAGGGACTTGGGGGCCAATGCCCAAGATGGAGTATGGTTTCTGGAGGATCTAGCTTAGAGCTGGTGTGTATAACAAGAGTGCTGCTTGTGTTTGATGGCGAGTTGTGGTCCATAAAAACATCGTTTTGAAAATAGGCGTGGCTTCTCATTTCCCTTTTTTTTTTTTTTTTTTTTTTAAATGTGTTCTTTCTCTTTTGTGGTCATCGCAATCACTCTAAAGTGTGTCTGGGAAAGGGATGAGCTCGGTGGAGTAGGATCTTTCACTGCTCCACCAAAGTGGATGGTAGATGGATGTGGAATAGACGTGTGAGCCAGGGACAGAGCTCAAGTGACCCTATAAAGTGGCCTATAGAGGTCCTGGCTGCTCTTCCCAATAGCGCCTTCATTTTTTTACAGGGCCTCTTCCTTTTCCTTTATCTCAGCCATCAAAAGCTTAAGGACATTTTAAAAAGCACAGGGGCATCACGCATAAACTACCACCCAGGCCACGGATGGAATTCATGGACAGGTTCCTCCCGGGGGGGGGGGGGCCGGGGCACCCCCATCCAGGATATCTGGGCTGTCACTAGCCCCATCTGTCTTCCTGACTGTAAAAATTAAACACATGCATAGGAGGGCTTGGGCGGCAGAGTTATGGGGGATATAAAGTGCATGACAGCAGATAAACTTGCCAGCCCCACAGTGGAGCACCCGATCATGGTGGTGCCAAGGAGGTGAAATGGGTCCAGATGCAGATGGACAGGCCCACGGCAGAGGGGAGAGGAAGAAGCACACTGTGGACGGGGTGCAGGCTGCTCCTGCCCTGAGACCTTCTAGGAGCTGGGTTTAGCCTCTGAGGCCTCCTCAAGCACTCTTCTCAGGGATAGCTAAAGGCTGTTTGCTGGAGGTGCCAGAGGACTGACCAGGAGGGTCTCTGAACAAAGAGGCCTCCCATCTAGAGGCAGGAGAGAGCAGGAGTTCCAGGACGGGGCAGGTAGCAGATTCCACAACCACACTGTGTCTCTCCCCAGTGAACTTGAAAAGCATCTCTGCTGTTAGGTCGACTACTCTCGGCCCTCGCAAAAATGCAGACAAGGTACTGAGAAATGGGCAGGAGAAGGGTACTACAGAGAAGTTCTTATAGGTACAGGAGACTGTCACCAGGGACCTGTAAAGCTGGTTTTTCCACCAACAGTTTGTGACCTTCTCAGTCTCCACTGGGACAATGCAGAGGGGGCCTGTAGGGAGAGCTAAGGAGAGGCCTCAGTCCAACAGGCCTCACATAAGAGCCTGGCATGCTGTCTGCTGGGGGCTGGACCTTCCCTGTCCTAAGAGACTCATCAGTGAAGCTTGCCAGGACATCTGGCCAGCAGGAGGGACAGAGCCCCCTCAGGGCCTCGAGGGGCTGCGGGCTTCAGGCCAGGCCATTCAGCTGTGTAGGAGAGAGAGAGAGAGAGAGAGAGAGAGAGAGAGAGAGAGAGAGAGAGAGAGAGAGAGAGAGAGAGAGAGAGAGACTGTGGAAGGGGAGAGCCAGGAAGAGGAGCTTGGAGACAACATTTGCTTTTCCTGATCTGGGGGTAGAGGAGGAGGAGGGGAGCACTCAGTAGGAGGAAGTAGCTTCAGGAACCACAGAGCCGAGAGGATTAAGCTAGTGTAATTGTATCTGCTTTGTTTCAGTCTCTCAGTATTGTGTGCACCAACCACTCTATCTCACCTTCGCAGAGGTCGCCTACAGACACTAGCCCAGATACCACAAGAATGGCTATTTTGTTGTTGCTGTTGTTGCTGCTGCCGCTGCTGCTTCTTTGAGATAAGATCTCTGTAGCCCAGGCTAGCCTCCAGCTTGAGATCCTCCTGCATGCTTCTATCCAGGGTTCAGGTAGAACAGAGAGACTAGTCTCACTCAGAGAGTCACCCTGCTTGTCTGAGTCTCAGGCTAAATAGTAGAAAAGGCTGGAAGGCCACCAAAGCCATGCCCCATTGATGGCTTCACACACACACACACACACACACACACACACACACACACACACCTCTGTAGGGGGTCACGAAAGGCATCCCAGGTGAGTGGGACAGGAGCCTGTCAGAACACTGGGAGTTAAAAGGGAGGATCCTTATACCTTCTACTTCTGAGACCCTGGGAAAGTAGATGATTTGTTTATAAGGTTTGGGTTGGCTAAGTGTGGTAGGTTGCTCTTGAGATTCCAGCATTTGGGAGGTTGGGGCAGGAGACTTTTGAGTTCATCGCCAGTAGACTTTTGAGTTGGACTGTGGGGGAAGAACTTTCTATTCAAATGAATAAGTGAATGAAAGATAGATAGATAGATAGATAGATAGATAGATAAATTAATAGCCTTGGGCCTCAGTTTAGTTAATTTACACTAATCTTAAGTATCAAGATGAGAAACTAAATTTTATTGGATTCTTTTTTAATTAAAAAATGCTCTCATACAATCTATTTTGATCATGTTTCCCTGCCTTCCCAACTCTTCCAGATCCTTCCCACCTCCCTCCCCCCCAAAATTTATAACCTCTTTTTCTGTCTCTGTCTCTCTTTCTTAAAAAAAAAAAATTCCACAAAACAAAAATCAAAACAAGTGCAAAACCAGTAAGACTAAAACCAACAACAAAAAACGCCCAAACTACAGAAAGATTCTGAGAGCCAGAGTTGGTGGGTGACTCAAGGAGACAGCTCCTTCCAGACACAGCCGGACTGCCTTACAAAGGAACTCACAGTGACCCCACACAGGAGACCTGCATAGGTGCCATCAGAGAAGGGTCCCAGAACTGAGAGGGGGAGGTGGACCCGGATATCCCGACCCTAATGAAGAAGCTATTTGCAATCAATTCCTGCTGGCAAAAATCCATTTTCTCCAGTGGCGTGTCACTGAGTGTATCAGCCACACTCCGAGTTAGGCCCTGTATGCAGGAGAAGTCGCTCAACACAAAACAAGCTTCATGCTACTGGATCCATAATTAGGCTAGGCCAACTGCTGCTGAAGTCATCTTTCCACCAGCACGAGGGGTGGCCTTTACGTATGGGAAATGTCAGAGCTCCCTAGGGAAAAGGAATCGATGGTATATGTACATATATACGAATTCGTGCACAAGAACATATACATAGATGGCGTATGTGCATGTTTACGTACACATATATGCATTTGTACACAAGAATATGAATTATATATGGGAACTGACTCATCACATTTGGAAGCCAAGAAGACTCACCATGTACCAACTGCAAGCTGACGAACAGTAGTAGTCCCTACCTATGGTGGGGTTAGCTTCAGAGTTAGAAAATCCCAGTACCAGGGGATCTGATCTGATACCTGAGAGCAATAGACTGTGAATGTCTTAGCTCCAAAATGAAAAGGCATTCAGGGGAAAGTCTGAAAAGAATTTCTCTGGCTCTTTTCTCCTCTTCCTCCTCCTCTCCTCTTCCATCTCTCCCCCATGTCCTCTCTTTTTTTTTTCACTGTTGGAAATGGAACCCACTTCTACTTCTTGCATAAGCCAGGCAAGGAAAGAAGGATGCCCTTAAGGACCAAGCCCCGCCCCCTTGGGACAAGCCCCGCCCCCTCGGATGGCAAGCAGGCAGGAGGCAAGGCTTGTTGTTGTCCTGGGCTCATTCACTTCCTCTCCGCTAAGCAGATTTCACTCACTCTCGAGTTTCATCGCAGGTTATATTTTTCTGGTACATGCCATCAATGCTTCCTTTAGTGGTCTTGGGCTCGGGTACTGGAGCCTAGAAGTGATCATATGAAACTCAAGCGCTCCCTCATCCACAAGCCCTCCCTCCCCTACTCCTCTTCATGGCCCCAATGGTTGTTCTGACTTTAGCATAGATCTGAAGACAAAGGAATCAGACCTATTATTGATAAGAAGCTCGGTGCATGTGGGGCTGAGGGTGGGGTGCATAGAAGCTAGAAAACATCTTTGTACTTTTTTCTTTTCCCCTCCCCCACTCCCCGCTACCTCCTACTCCTGGAGATGGAATCTCACTATAGTCCTGGCTGGCCTGGACTACATAGTGATCAGGCTATGCTCAGACTCAGAGGATCTACTTGCCTCTGCCTCCGGAGGGCTAAGATCAAAGGTGGGTATGTGCTACCGTGTATGGATTCTTTCAGGTTTTCAAAAACCTATTTTAGTACCTTTGTGTGTGTGTGTGTGTGTGTGTGTGTGTGTGTGTCAATATGTACACACATATGCAGGTGCCAGTGGAGGCCAGAAGGGGGCTCTGGATCCCCTGGAACTGGAGTTACAGACTGTGAGCCACTTGACATGGGTCCTCCATTGCTCTAGTCCCTGGATTTCTCTACTTTAGTCTGTGGATCTTCCTGCTTGTCCACAAACAGGGACCTCTTCTAACACCCCTTTGGGAGGCATCCCCTGCTTCTGACATGTGCACAAAGGCACAGATGAGTCAACTGTCCAGTAGATACTGTCTCAGGTAATTTTCCTCTCCCTGATAGATGAAATAGGCAGCATGGCCACTCTGCCTGTGTCCAGCTGTGCATATGCTTAAGAGAAAAAAAACCCTCAGCCTATAGATCATATAATATATATATATATATATATATATATACACACACACACACACACACACACACACACACACAGAGAAGAGAGAGAGAGAACACAGTGTCCCAATTGCCTGATTTTCTTTTGTTTTCTTTTTTCTTTTTCTTTCTTTTTTTTTTCGAGACAGGGTTTCTCTTTGTAGCTCCCACTGTCCTGGAACTCACTCTGTAGACCAGGCTGGTCTCGAACTCAGAAATCCACCTGCCTCTGCCTCCCAAGTGCTGGGATTAAAGGCGTGTGCCACCACTGCCCTGCTTTGATTTTCTTAAAGGGTTCTAATTGTACAACTGGGGATATCAAGGGTAGCTGAACTTAACTTTTATTTGTATGTTTACTTTTATATCAGAAGCAAACCTTGTGTGTGTGTGTGTGTGTGTGTGTGTGTGTGTGTGTGTGTGTGTGTCTGTCTGTCTGTCTGCATATGTGTATGTATGTGGGCTTAGATCCCCATCCATCACCTCTCTTGCTTAAGAAGGATACAAACATCGTGGAGCAAGGCAACTCTACCTGCGCCTGTCTTGGCCGGACAGTAATCAATCCTGCGGTCCCCCTTCCATGCTTACCAGGAAGCCATGAGGTGATTTGAAATGACATGGATGAGAGTCAGTACTTTTCACTTAAGTAGTTCTATATTTGAATTTGTCAATATCTCTGAGGAGACACGAAGAGTGTTGGGTGTCTCCCTTGGAAGAACTGGCAGCCTCAACTCCGGCTTCTGAGTCACTGCTGTCTGTATCCTGCAGTCTTGAGTTGGGGCTGTGGCCTCATTTTCCTTGTCTGGTAAATGGGGCAAGTGGACAGCCCTGATGCTCATTGCTTTAGGAGCCTTTGAGTCTGAGTAGGGAAGGCAGGCCAGTGACTGGGTCCACCTTTCCGGGGCTATCCTTCCTTGAGTTAGAATTCACTCAAAGGAGCTAACCGCTGGTAAGCACCCACTCTGTGCCTGCTTTTTATTAGGTGTGTAGTTTCTTTTCACTGGGATAAAATGCCATGGGGGAAATCTACCTGAAAAGAGGAAAGATTCATTTTGATTGGCAGATCAAAGATTTCGGGCTGCCTCCTGGTCTGTACTGAGACAGCACATCCTGTGCCCTGTCTTGCCTGGCAGAATATGGCTCACATCATGTTGGCTGTGATCTATATGACAGGAAGAGGCGGGGCCAGGATCCCAGGGTCTTCTTCGTGGAATTGCCCTCCAGGGACCTCATTTCTTTCTTCTAGGTTCTATCTCATAAAGGTTTTACCACCTCCCAACAGTGCCATAGGCTGGTGACCAAGCCTCGAGGACACTTATCCCAACTTAGACAATAAGTGCCGATGTCATAGATGTCATATTATATTACCCCATATTCCATCCAGGGTAAGCCCAGCATTCCCCCACATTTTTGAATAAAAAATTTGACATATCAGAAGCCAAAGATTCTCAGTTCTCTATACTAAGATTATTCAGAAAGAAAACAAAAGACATGTAAGCCCTAAGTACTTCTCTATTCTTAATTAAATGCACATTTAATTAATGCATTAAAAATGCTGATTTAGTCCCAAGCCTGCCTCCTGTTTTCATATTGTTTATAGAGAATAGGAACATCTGTCCAGCAAAATGTCCTTCAGTTCTTCACCTAGATCCTGAACCAGCACATTTTATAAACATTGCTTTCATAAGAAAACGTTAGAGGAAAACACAGAAGCGTCCATGAAGTGATTGTCTCAGACCCAGAGGACTGTGGACTGCATGTCTTAGCTACTGTTCTGTTGCTGCAAGGAGACACCATGACCAAGGCAAGCTGTAACAGAAAGTGTGTAACTGGGGACTTGCAGCAACAGAACAGTTGCAGTTTCAGAGGAGGGGCATCATGATCCTCCCCGCAGGGGGTGCGGGTGGCAGGAAAGCCTGGCCCAGGAGCAACTGAGAGCTTACATCATCTTATCCACAAGTTGGGGGCAGAAAGTGAGAGAGACTGGGTCCAGTGGAAACCTCAAAGCCCTCAGAGACACACCTCCTTCAACAAGGTCATACCTCTAAATCCTTACCCCCCCACACCCCCACACCCCCGCAAAGTTCTACCCACAGGAGACCAATAATCCAATCATATGAGCCTGTTCTCATCCACACCACCTCACTACATTTCCTTTTGCCTTTCTCTCCCCTAGTGCCAGACCACATAGTGAAAGTAGGCATGTCAGTCTGGGCCCAAGGTTACAAGTCAACTGACACTCTCAGGTAGCTGGTTGGGCAAAGCTCTATTAACGATGCTAGGATGATCTTCGTTTACCTTTTTGTTTGGACCTAAGCCTGAGCCAACCTGCAGGCTCCTGAGCCCCTCTGTTCTTCACTGCTCTGTATGCATACAAAGAACAAAACCCAGTGTTTCTGAAGGTTGCCGTTGATGGAGCACACAAATACAGTGGAATAACACTCAGCTTTCAAAAGGGAGAAGACCATGCCACATAGAACGGCACGGATAAGCCTTAAAGTATGTGATGCGTAGTAACATGTCGATCGCAAAAGGAAAAAGAAAAGAATACTCGTGAGTTTAAAAAGGAAAATGATGGTGTGATGGTCAATCTTGATTGCTCGTTTGCTTGGACCGAGAAATGCATAAATAGTAAGGTACATCTCTGGGTGTGGTCGTACGGTGTTTGTTTTCACGTGGCTTAGATCACGAGGGCTCTCATGTGATGAGTGGTTTAGCCTACTAATGAGACTTGAATGTAAAGGGTCTATTGGTAAATTGTGGCACTATAGAAGGCGGGGCGTGGTAAGAGAAGGTGGGAGATGGCGGGAGGAGGGAGATGAGGGAAGCCTGCTCTGTGGCACTACATTCCCCACCCCCTGTCTCACTCTTGGCTTATGGGTATTTAGAAGGAAAAAAAAAACTTCTGTATTACATATACCTACAGTCCATAATATTCTTTCCTAGATCACTGGGTTGAGCAGCTATAAGTGGAAATCAAAACGAGGCAACCCCCACCTGCCTTAAGTTGTTTTTGCCAGGTCACAGGAATGAGCTGTGTGACTGACTATCACAGAAGGAAAGCAATAGCGTCTTTCCTTTTCCCAAATCCCAGCCTTTGAGGGGCTGGAGAGAGGGCTCATTGCTGAAGATGCCGAACTGCTCTTGCAGAGGATCCAAGTTCTGTTCCCAGCACCCACTTCAGGTGGGACACAAACGTCTGTAACTCTAGCCTCAGGGGAAATTCCACCCTCTTCTGGCCCCTGTGGGAACTGCACCCACATACCATGTGTGTACACACACACACACACACACACACACTAATAATAATAATAATAATAAAACTAAACTAAATCTCCACCTTCAAGGCTGCATCTTTCAAACACTGATACAATAAAGGTTCAGTGGAGATGTCCTTCCATGTGGATCAGTCAGAGACACCTGAGTGACCTTTGAGCTGCCAAGCCGAGGCTTGCTGCCTTTCCGAATAAGAGCACCATTTTTAAATTAAAGAACAGCTGACAAACTACGGGTGCTCAAACTTGACTGCTTGGCAGACGTGATCTGGAAAATGAACAAATTAATTCTGTCACTTCCAAGAAAATAACTGACAATGTTTGTTGCCAATGATAAAATTCAAGAATTTTGAATAAAAAGAAAGAAAAAAAAAAAAACCTTGTCTGAGCGACCGTGTGGTTGATGGCTTCCCAACACTTAGAGATACCGATGAATATGATCTTTGGGGGGCTGTATAAGAAATTATGTCAACTCTGGAAGATCTGAGCATCTCACAAGACGTATTTCTCAAGAAATGAATTTTGGATGTCACGGAACTGTACAGGGGCTGAGTATTCCTTCAAATGCTAAGCTGGAGTGCTGGTTTTTTTTTCTTTTTTCTTTCTTTCTTTTTTTTTTTTTTTAATTCTCCAGGCTACAAATGTTCATCAACTTTCAGAGTCCGCGCTGCAACGGACTCGAAGCCACCTGCTGTTGAGTTTGGATGGAGCATCAGAGGAGAACAGTCAGAGCGGCCGGCAAAGGCTGTCAATACACGTGTTCCTTCCTTGACTTGGACTATGTTGACAGATGACACACGCGGGGAAGCACTGGAGGTGAAACAGATCAGCGACGTGACGGGTGTGTGTTAAGCCAGAGGTCCACAAAAAGGAGCAAAGGTTCATTCTTGCCTCCAAATTTTTGGAACATACCAGTTTGTGTCCCGAAGATGCTCTAGATGTGGGAGTAGACGTTGGGCTTATTAATACAGATGAATAAATCTTAAGCAGATAGGCTAGCTGTTCCCTCATCTCTGCTTCCCTGCCCAGGAAATGCACTTTTTATCCTCAATGATGAACCTTCATTTTAAATTTTAATTCTGCATTTTGAAGAATTTCACACGAGTACACTGTGTTTGCATCCTTTCCACCCCTTTAGTTGCTTGCTCCAGCTTCTTCTGGTCCTTTTATGGTCCCATTTCCCCTTCCGGTAGTCAAGGTTTCTTCTAGAATTGTCACTGTATATATGTATACAGTTTATGGAGTCTAATTCTCGCCTACACACACACTTGCACGCAAAGACATATATGTGTGTAATCTACTGATTCCAATTAGTGTTCACACACACACACACACACACACACACACACACATATAGACACATACAAATGCATGTGCACACACACGAGTATAATCTATTGAGTCCAATCGTGTTGCTCATACGCATGTGTGTTAGGGCTGGCCGCTTAGGCTTGTGAATGCTGTGAGGTCACTGGTCCTTGAATAAATGGATTCTCCTGCTCTCAGCAGCCATTGGCTGTCAGTAGTTCTTCATCTAGGGGTGGGGCCTTATGTACTCCCCCCACCCACAATTCACGCTGGCAGCTTGACTGGCACGGTCTTGGGCAGGCGACCATATCATTGAGATTTTGTGTACACAACAGTTCTTCCCATATTTAGAAGACACACTCTCTCAAACATTGTCCTCTGTACCCCATTCTGCGACGTTCCCTCAGCTGCAAGTGTGGAGGTTATGTCACTGAGATCCCATATGGGGCTGGGCACTCCATGGTCAGCAATCCTCTGGATGTTGGCCAGTTGTGGATCCTAGTAACAGCCTCCATCTGGTGCAGAAAGAAGTACGTTTGGTGAGGTGTGAGAGCTACATTCATACAGCAAGTGTGCTAATGGGGCTCCTGGCGCCATGATTGCCTGCCATCCTTACAGGTTCCAGAATCAAAATGTTGTCCAGTCGCAGATCTAGAACAGAGATCCTGGCCTTATGAGAACAATAAGAGATTTATAAGTAGAATTCCCACATTCATCCCAAGACCAAGAATTCTGGGGACCACGTCATGCATGCATGCCATTTTGGTAAGACTTTCCTGGGTACATGAGCTGTGTGCTCAAGCCCCCGAATTGGGTCTAGAAGCCATGCCATGCAGCTGATACCTGGTTCCTTCTGTGGATATGGAGCGTATTTGAACAAAAACTGGTGCCTGCCCTCAATGCCAGCTCCTGCCCAGGGCATCATCCTGTATTGATCTAATGCATGACCAGAGGAAGGTAGCCGCGGGACTCACATTCCATGGGAGGTTCTGGCTCATCGTGGCACTTCGTTCTTTCACTTCAAATTAGCAGTCGCGATGCCTGTGGAGCATGGCACGCTGTTTATCTTCTGGGTAGCGCCATCCGTCGTACCAGCTGTTTGCTTGAAAACTGACTCCACAGCTCACTGAAGACAAACTAGCACCCCAGCTGCCTTGGAACCACGGGTGTCACAGGCACAGGGAAAG